>JAAAKG020011661.1:0-20966 GCA_010014905.2 Druon quercuslanigerum | reverse complement strand
GACACGTGCGCGTGATTCTAATAATAACACAGTTCGGGCTTCGGCGAGACTCTGAGAAGCTTCAGTCTCTTTTCTGAATTTATGCCGAAATCCTTGTTACAGTATATACACCAGTCAGACCCACGTGGCATCGATCGACGCGTCACGAGGCAAGCACGCGACCCCCCACTTCCACGAGACTAGACAGCGCGCCCGCGCACCCCACCAAGCCAACTGACTGCCAGACGATAAAAGCATGCACAACAGTGAAAAAAAGGCAGTTCGTCGAGGGCAGCCAGCCGGTCTTAACGGGATGCCTGCACTCGACGAGCTGACTGGTCTCTCTACCACGCCGGGCAAAGGGGTTCGACGGCCAAAACCCATACTACCCAGGACCACCCTGAACTCCCGCATCCGCTTCCGCGTTCCACCCGACGTGCGACTACCTACTAACTACTACCTACTACTACTAACTACCTACTAACTATGGCCGCACGTCGGGCGAAGGGGTTCGATGGTCAAAAACCCATCCTATCCCAAGCCACCCGGGACTTCCCCCCCCCCCCCCACCGCAGAGACTCGACTGACCTGACAGACCCGGCTGAGCGTCCCACGCACACCTACCACCTGCGTCTATCAAAGCGCCTCCATCCCCATAACTCTCTCGATCCGCACCGTAACCGTTTCTTCGAGGGAGATGGGATCACGGGGCGACCGCAACCATTCCCGCCGACGCGCCGACTATCCGCGAAAGGCTCACCAACTCTTGCAATGTTTTCAGGGACGGGACTAGCGAACCTGCGTGCTGCGCGCCTACTCGACCTCCTCCTCATGTTCCCGTACACACACCGTATAAAAGTACCTAGCTATTAAGACGCACACTTCACAGACACACTCAACCTATGTTAGCCGCGGACACACCGCACGTACACTTAAGATTACGCATGGCTCACACACACACACGCATACTCACGCTCACACGCACACTCGTCACACTCGCACTTAGGATTAATTAGTATGTACTCGCTAGAGAAATATAAATGAAACCATTCTTTTATTGTTGACAAACGAGTTCATCGCTTCATTATTTATCCCTAAATTGAACCCTGGCTAGACTGTAGCGTCTGGAGGGAATAAGTGGTAAAGCGGGTGAGGGCCCCACTGAACTAGCATCGTTACACATTTTTTCATTAAAGTAAACTAAAAACACTCTTTTAACAAATAAAAATAAAATAAAGTAGATTTTCATAAAGAAGCTTTTGGTTACAAGTAAATGAACCTACTCCTATTTCCACATATAAACTCAGCTTTCATAAATAAGGAATCAATGAAGTTACAACAGTAGCTACAAAATGACTTCCAAACTTTTTCAAAACTTGATGACTTGAAAAGATATAAAGAATACTTCTGCACAGCAAATAATCGTATGTAGGATGAAAAGAGCGAAGATCATGATACGGCTGATAAATATAAGAATAATCATGACTGTGAAAGTAATTTTTTTAGGAATATAAAGTAGAATCAAAAGAAACAGCAAAATGGAAATGGAAATAGTGCGATTACGATTACTTCAATCTTTAATGAAATAAGAGATCCTCGTATTATTAAATAATATGTGTATTAGTGTATCGAATAAACATTTGTTATATTTTATTACACATTTCTTTTAATAATTATTAAAAACTTATAAAATATAACCAATCAAATACTAAGTAAGCAATAAGTTTGTCTCTTATTCAATATTATATAGTTGCTTGTAAATATGATAATACTATTTGTTAAATAAATCTAATTTCTTAGAATTTACAAATGTGTGTTTCTTTACTGCACCCACATGGAATCATGATAAGTATTGTTAATTAATAGGAAGGCTCGAAACATTGTTTACAATTCTAAAAATTCATTCAGGTTTTCTTATCATCAGAGAGCGGACGAGCCCAGACTGAAGTTGTGCACCCAGCCAAGGCTCGGCTCTCTCGTGGCGGGGAACCGTTGCATTAGCGTAATTAGTGGGAGAGCGCGTACACGCCCGGCAAAGCCTGGGCTGGGTGCGCAACTTCAGACTGATGATGGCATTTCCTGTTATATATTCATATACTTGCGAAACTTTATACTTGTGATTTAGTTAATATAGAAAGCATCTAAGTAGCAAAATTCATATACAGGTAAAAAATCCCTCATATTATTCAATTAGCGAAGAGCTGCAGAAAAAAATCTATTATGTTATAAGATAACATTTACTTGATAATGCTGGAAAATTATCCAGTGCAGAAAGTGCTCTACTCGTCTATAAGCATCTACGAATAAGGCTAGACCTCTGAGTATACATTTAGTTCAACAGTTACTTCAAAAATTATATATCTTTCTTTTAAATATTTTAAAATATATAAAATTTATCACATATGCATTTTGACCGGTGAACTAAAAAAGTGATACTGAAAATAGCCGAAAATCTTACATTCATGGTGAAAAACACGAAAAGCCCATGAAAATCATTGGTTTTTTGCGTTTATCTCAGTAAATTTTAAAAACTCACAGAAAAACCTTTGATAGAAGTTTTAGACCTTTTAAAAACATTTAATTTATTTACATAAGGTCTTTACTCTGTAACTAATAGTTTAAGAAAAAACAAAGATAAATATGAAAAATCATAGAAATACAGCACAATGTGTTAGATGGTATTGAAATTTCCTAGAAACCTCAATAGGCTAAATAAGTTTGACCAAGATTATTTCTGTGACTAGTTACAGAGTTAAAATTCCTAAAGTGGGCACACCATTTTTTGTGAAGTCATAAAAATTGAAAAAGTGTTAACCATTCGTCAAGTATATGCATCAATTTACCAATATTCTACCCCGTGATGACTTAAAAAATCTTTATTCCATAGTTTTTTAGCTTGTAGTTTGGGCACAATCGATTTTTCAAACAAAAATTCATAAAATATTTTATTGCACAAATAAGTAATAAGCAATTGACTTCTCTAAAGACAAAGGCGGCGACGATAAGGACGATTAATTCAGCTGGTGCTGCGGCACTTCTCATTCTCGACAGCTGACTCCATTTCCTTATGATCGTTTAGCGGAGCGATATTAAGGTTAATGCCGTATATATCCCTTGGATATAGGTCGTTCTTGGCTCAAAATGTGTACGTCACACGAGTTCGACAAATCGTTTACATTTCTGTGCAAGATGCCGTGCATCCTGTTATCTAGTGTTTCATTCGAGCGATATTTTAAGAGAAGCATACTCAATTTTCTGTTGGATTACTCCAGTCTCGCATCCGCAGAAGCAATTTTGTCTCGATACTGGTACGTTGGGGGTTCTTTAGCCGAATAAAGTTGGTCCCAAGAAAATTAAACTGCCGTAGTTCCTTTTTCGAACCAAAAGAGGTCCAGTCCACGCGCACAATATTGGTTCCAGGGTATTTGGTACCCCCCTGCACCCGGATTGTTTTCCGTGTATGTTCTGCACCTTGACGGCGTGAAATGCAGAGTCATGATAATGAAGACTTAAGATGAATGCTTTTTTTCATGTGAATAACCTTTTGTCCATGGAACCACTCGACATGAATAGAGCACTACCGGGACGGCAAGCATGTTCATTGCAGACACTTTCTTCCTCGCCAGCAGTTCGAAAGACGAAATCTGCCGAATGAGAGTATCCCTTATAGATGTCAAATCCTGAATGAGGCTCCGTGGAATTCCTACGTATCGACAAATCTCTCCAGCGCAAAGGTATCGTATAGCGAATCTAAAGACGAGCTCAGGGTATTTAGAGATGCCATTAACTTTTCTTGTTTCAAATAAACTTTGACGCATTTTTCTAGTCCAAATTCCACTTCTATTTCCTTAGTGTATCGTTCGACAACCTCTAGAACTAGATGTAGTTGTTCTTTATTTTTATCATAAATCCTAAGATCATCCATGTAAAATACATGAGTGACCAGGTGCTTTCGATTTGCAGGTCTGCCGCAAAATTATCCCTGGGAATGGCGAAGCGCAAGAGATAGTGGCAATTATGTGATGCAAAAGAGGAGTAGGCTTATGGTGTCTTCCTGAAAGACACCTCTCTGAAAGGTGACCTTGCTAGTTGTCACACGAATATTTCCAGATGAGATAGTAAAACAGGTTTTCCAAAGCGGCATAAATCTCTCCATGCACTTCACGCTTAGCGGATAAACCTTTAACCATATCATAGATAGATGATAAGTCTATGGGAGGTCGAATCGAAAGCTTTTCGGTAACCAATTTAGGCTATCAATAGGGCACGCTGGTGGGATGCTGCATTCTTGCAGACGCAACTATCGACGAGCAGGTTCTCCCGAAATCTTGCTACGCATTTCGTTGACCAGCGTGGTTCATACATTTTTTGCCACACAGGTCGGATTGTTCAATAAATTCTATCATGTAGGATAGCTGTGAGGATCTTATACAGTGTGTCAATGCCTGTAATTTTTCGGGTCAGCTAAGTTGCCCATTTTTGACAGGAGTACTGTGCGCCTTTCCGCCAACCACTCCGGAATTAGCTCTTCCGGCTCACCTCCTCGGTAGTGATGTTTGGGAATTCTTCCTCAGTTATTATGAGCGCATCACACAGCTGCTTAAAACTGATTATGTGCTCGGAGTCTTCGTCCAGTCTATGTTGCACATCGTACACTCCTGTCCAAAATACTTCGACCTCCTCTGGTTTAAGCGGTTGGTCGACAGTAACTGTAGGGTCTGGGAAGAGTCGTAAAGTCTCAGAGAGAAACTTTTGGTTTTCTCGAACCCACATCTATCTCCGCTATAGACTTCTCTTAGCGTCAAATAGTATCCGTATTCTCTCCATAATATGCTGTCAGATGGTCAGCAGCGTTTACTTTTTAAGTGTGTGATAACGGATCCGGAATTCGCACTCGAACTTTCGAACCTTGGCCGTGAAATTCCTGCCAAATGTTACGTATTCCATCACACACTGAATGCGGCAGGCGTACTGTCATGCCCAGCCTATATTTGTGGCTAGTTGATGCATTATTCTTTTAGCCTTATGAACAACTGTTGGTATTTTAGTGTTTCTCATCGGACAAAGCTCTTGCTGCATTATACACATAACAATTGATAGTTCAGAGGTTGGATTCCTCGGAAAATTGTCCACGAAGCTCTTCATCCATTTCACCCAGATATTTAGGCTTGGAGAAACCTCGGTGTTGATGTTTCTCCGGATCATAAAGCATTGCTCGTCCTCTCGTGGATGCCTGCCCACAATTGGTCTTGTCACCTCTCTTTCTCTTCTGGCGGCTTGTAATTCTCTCATTCAGGGCTTACACTCACATCGTAGCATTCTAGCAAGTCGCTTGAGGGGACATGCATATACACCATTTACAAATCTAATGTTATAAATAGATTAACATAGCTGAGCTTCGCTGACTGTTCGTCTATGTTGGAAAGTGGAAAGTGTATTCTTTCTGGTTGTTTGTTTAGGGACCGATAGTATACTACTAATCGCGGTTTCCCATTTTTCTTTTGGTTTAAAAATGCTGGGCTTGCGTATGAAGATACGGTATCCGTTAATAGCCCTAATTCCCTGAATTCGTTCAAAATAGTTTTTGTTACTTTACGTTATAGCTCGCTCGCGGGCAATGGCTTTCTTGCCACGGATTTACTAATTCGTATTTCCTTTACGTCTATTTCGATGAGGTTCGTGCAATCCAATTCGCGTATGTCTAACGCTACGCCCTTTCTATATGCAATAAAAATACTTACAAGATCTTCAACAATATGTTTTGGTTGATTTTCTTCAATGTTGATATCTGTCGCGCTTACTGGTTCCTATTTTGAAGTCTTGTTGTACTGTTCTTGCATAGAAGAGTTTAAAGTTTTGGCAATTACTTCGCCTTCTTTGATTTTTCTTGTAGTTTTACTGGTGTTTATAATGGGAATCAGACATTCATTTTTCCAATTAGGACATTCACTGATTGGCTGCCGTGAGGCACTACTATCAATTTCACTTCAGGCACTAGATTTCACTCCATCAACAGAAACACTGGTTCAGATACATCCAGGAGACTCTGTCACGAAGTGTTGTGGACCGATGCTCTCCAGAGAAATCTTCTTCTGTACTATGTGTTGAATCCGAACTTAAGGACCAATGACGCTTTTATTGTGCACTCTGCTGCTTTAGCATCAATCAGTGCGATCATTGAGTTGTCTTGCATGAATGTTTCTTGATAATATTTACGGACAGTAAAGTAATTCTCTTTAAACTCGATTTGCTGAATCTCCGTTTTCGTCGTAGTTATGTTACTGTGACAGTGTCTTTGCATGTATCCTTTTCGTCCACACTTGATACAACTCTGTCCCTTATGCTGTTCAGGACAGTGCCTCGATATGTGTCCAAAGACGCTACAGTGGTAACGTCTGGATTCACTTGTCTGGATTCTTGGAGGACGTGAGAGTCGCTGGTGTCTCTCTGAGTACACTTTCGCTCTTTGGAGGTGTTTTCGTTCTGGGCTTTTTTCTAGTTTCGGGATTCCTATCTAGTTGACCACGAATCCAGTCCGTGCGTGTAGTAGTGCTCAACAAAATAAATGTGTTCGTGAAGGCTTGTGTTGCTCCAACGTAGTGAAATTCTTCGCGCCCATCTTGTACCAATCGCGTGCCCGGTCGATCATATGCACACGAGCTTCTTCAAGCACGAAGCTATCAGGCCATCGATGTAAAGTCTTCATTCCATTTAACGTCTGTAGCTAATCCTTAGCTTTAGAGGTTTCAATTTCTCCATTAAAATCCTCAAAATTCTTCGTAATATACGGCATAACTTGATAGTTTGTGCTCGGCTGTTTTAGAGGTGGCAAGGTGTCTGGTCGCTGGGGACTGTGCTAAGTTGGAGGGGGAATCCCTTCTCCTTCACTGTGTCCTTGTGGTTCATTTTCCATTTGGGAACCTTGCGCCATCTGTTGAATGAGATCTCGCCACTCGTTTATGTAAGCAGGCTGTCCGTTTGGTTCTCGTGACGTTTCGTGTCGTATTATTCTAATTTCGGCATGAATGGCTCTGGAATTCGGTGTATAGCTTTCTCGATTTTCAGAGTACCGATTTCCGCGACCTCGTCCTATTATTCCGGAACATCGACTTTGATTGTGTGCATCCAAGCTTAGGCCTGAAACATCGTTTTGTGGAGTCTGGATATTTTTTATCACAAAGTTCTCAAACTAATCAAGTGGAATATCCGCATTCCTTTCCGCCATGTCTTAACTGGACGGTGAGTGTATACGGTGAGTGAAAACTACTGTCAATTGTAAGGGGAGTAAGATGGCTTTAATATTTTATTTTTATTAGTTTACTGACATGTCTAGTTATTTCTTCTCTTTGAACTTGGGGAAGTCTGCTTTGTCGCGTAAATATGGGTTGATTATTTCCTGTAGGGATATTGTGTCGTAGTACGTTAGTTGCTTCAAGAGGTTCATCAGAGATTTGCAAAATGTTTTAATTGTTAATAATAAGTTTATCAACATTAGTATATTCTTCTTAATTTAAATGTTCTAAAAGTAATAATTTCTTGACGTTTTCGAGTTTACTTCCTTCGTTAATGTTCAAAATTTGATCAAAATGATCTTGTTTATTATATTAAGTATTAAAATAATGTAATTTATGTTTAAGTTGTTTTGAGAATTGACTAAACCTTAATGGTGAGTATAATGTTGATTCTAGATTTTTAGTTTGCTTTTCATTTTAGGTTTGATTACAGTAATCCACTATTTGATAAATGGTAGAAATTCTATATTGTTCTTGCTGGGATGCTTATTACATCTTGAGTATCAAATGGACAATGTTTTTCATTTATTTCTAATTGTCTTTGTTCGTAGTTTATTTTTACGTTATTGTTTTAAAAAAATGCTGTTCCTATAACGCCATTTTCATCTACTGAAACTTCTTTGGAGATTTTATTTAAAATGATTGGAAATTCAAAAATATTTATTGTTTTTTGTCCAAGAATGTATACTGGGTTTTCGTTTATTTCCGCTAATTTCGAACAATTTTGTTTATTTCTTTTTATATATGATTCAACTGACTTTTCTTTAAATAAATGGGGACCGGAACCTGTGTCGCCCATTAATCTTACATGATTTTTAAACCGTTTCGTGATAATGTTATGCGAGGGATGATATTAGTAACGCTCAAAAATATTTGTACTGTTTTTTGTTGCTTTATATTTTCGAAATTAGATTTTTATGCAATTCATTCTTGATGTAGGCCTTCCGATAAGCTACCGGTTTGGTAAGGGCATTGCAATTTTCCGGATTCAACTGTTGTGGACGATTTTATTGTTAAAATTGTTCTTGTTCTTGATACTGATTATGATATTATCTTTTACGGTCATCGTTAATTATATTACCCGGTTCTTTGCAACAGTAGCATATTATTTTATCTTGTGTAAAATTAGGTTTAGACTGGTGATTATTTAGGTTGCTAGGGCCATTTCGAGCCATTTTGTGATGGAAATTGATTGTTGATTTGATTTTGATTTTGAGAATAATTAGACAAATTTTGAATTTGATTTTGAGAATTATTAAGCAAAAATTGTCTTTAATTTTCAAAATTATTAGGAAAAACTTGTCTTTGATTATTAGTTTGAACTTGATTTTAGAGTTTGTAAGAATTTGATAATTGCTGAATAAAACTTCTACATATTGGTGCCATATATCGAATCTTTCCACAGAATTGAAATGATATGACATCTTCTCCAGTAGTATGAACTTTATTAGTTTGTTATTAATTTTAGATGTTAATTTTGTTTGTCTACTGGTCTATATCAATATTATTACAATATTGATATAGATCAGTAGACAAACAAAATTAACATCTAAAATTAATAATAAATATTTCCTGGTCAACAAACCTAAGATCAACAATAAAAATTTATTAGTTTATATTTCATTTTCTGTTATTTCATCTAATTGAGGGTAGTTTATTATTTATCTTAGTTCTTTTGTTGCAGAAATTCATCTTTCTATTTCTAATGCGCTGTTTCTAAAAATGATAGTCATTTTTGCATTCTACTGTGAACTTCTCTCCTTCAACCTCTAATAAAATAATCAACTGCGTCTTTTTCTAATTCTCTAATGAAATTGTCTTTTATTTTTCTGAGTTCTCTTGTTTAAATCATTTTATTTTTTGCTTTATACGCGTCACTGATTTTATAACAGATTTCTTTTACTCTATTTGCATTGAAAAGTACTTTTTCGTTTTCCCATTGATAGATGTTACCTGATTATCCCTGAAGTTGATGAACTGTTTTTAGTGGTGAGTTTTCTGTTTTTAGTTTATTTATTAGTTCATCAGCAGTATTGTAGGTAAAGGTACATTAATATTAAATTCAGATAAAATGAGTATAAGTAAAATTCTTAAAATTAACAAACTTTTTAAAATCCGTTGAGTTCCATGTGATATTTTTTGGTAGTATTACCAAGAAAATATTTAGAAGATAAACTGAATTTTTTAAATTCAAATAGAAATGTTGAATAAGTTTGATTATTTAATTTTAAAATACTGGAAAAAATTTTTGCATACATTTTTAAAGTTAATATACTACGGTATCAATTTTATATTCTAATTTCCCTAGAAAGAAACAAATGCGTAAGTCGCTTTTGATTGCTTTTATTTTTATGTCATGTTTTTTACCTTCATAAGGTTTTCCAACTTTCTGGCTTTTGGAGTTACTGAAGACGTATCCCAAAATGCTACAGTAAATACACGAGTGAAAATATTCGTAGGGGTCCTGCTTTCCTGAAGTATTAGTTAAAAGTGTGAAGTGTCAAAAATACATTTCAGTTTTAATCAAATTTAGACAGGAAAAGCATGCGAATATCACTTTTCTAAAAGATGTCAATATATGGAAGAGCGGTCATATATTCATTGATTATTACACATTTTGTTGAATAATTTATTAGATCCTCATTTCGAGTCTCTAAACACGCGGATCATCTGTGTTATACACCTATCCTTTACTGGCTTTTCAGTATGTTTTTTCCTAAAAGCGAAATTTATCTTTTAGAAAAATAATGGAAAATTCAGAGAACTTTATTTTTATTCTAAAAATTGAGCTAATTTCGAAGCATTATTGAACATTTTTCGAAAAAAGAGATAAAAATGCAACTCTTTCATTTTCTTTTTAAAAACGGGATCGAAAGATGTTTCATTTTTCCTCGGAAAATAAGACATATTGTATTATACTCATCATCAAGGTTTAGCCAATTCTCTAGCCGTGGCAAGGCTAGAGAAAATTGCAGATTGACTTTTAGGTGTCACGATTTGATGTCTGCCATACGCCTAGATATAATACAGTTAGGAATTTTTCAGCCTTTAGACTCTACCGTCCGCCTTTTCGCTTTACTCTCTTCTCTTAGATTCTCTCTGTTGTCCTTATTAACACCCCTTTTACCTTCATCCACTACATAAGATTTTCCTTAACTTCGTACAACTGTACAGGCACGAATATACTTTTCCTGCAATAAGCCAATTTCTTCCTCTCTCTTAAACCCTTTGTGTTCTTTCTCAATCATTCTTGCTCATTCTCGCTTCTCGACACCATAGTTAGAAGTAGTTACCTGTCGTTGTCGGTTCAAGAATATGCTTGGTTCAAGTCAATCGCAGGTACGAATGGGGATGATAGAATATGCACATTTTATAATTCTAAAACTTTATTATATTACTTTATATAGAGGTGTATTCAAGTGCGGATGATAGTTTACTTCCGAGAAAACATTTCTGAAATACTTTAAGAATATATTTTTCTCCATCTAAGAATATGTAGTATCGGACAATAGACTAGTGCTTTACCTTAACGAAATCTTTACTTAAGAAGCGTCTGCTGTATAAGAAATCAAAATTCTAAGCGACAGTTTATGAAAATTTAAAACAATATTTCTCAACAAGAAAAAACTTGTTTTTGAAAGTATTGTTATATACTCTTAATTTTTCAAATTATTAAATATGTAATTCGCACACACGGTTGCTTACAAATATAATAGCAAGCTTAAACGGTTTAAAAAATCGCAATCGCCGAGGATTCGAACACTACCTAAGCTACCTAAGCTATTGTGTCCTACCGCGCGTTATAAACCCTTCGGTATCGAAGCACTTTCATCTCAGCGAAAAAAATCTCGTCCTAGTATTTCAAGGCAGCTTCGTACCAAGTCGTATGATAAGCATCAACCATCTTCAAACTAAAATTTGTTGGACTCAATGTTTTTTAAAGAAAATATCTTTCTGATTATAATTAATTATTTCTAAGGGAAACTGTACATTTTTAAGAGACTTTGATAGAGAATTTTTGTTTAATAAGATTTTAGAAATTACCTTTACTTATTTTAAAACAGACTCGACACTTTTTTTCTTTAAATATTTAAAAAAATTTATAAAACATCTAAAAGTAATAAACAATTAAAAAAATTTAGTGCAAAGATGCTTTAATAACCTTTATGAATATAATTACTCTATAATATATATCACTATATAATACTCTCTTATTCAGTTTTTAATGCAAAATAAGACTTTTTAAGCAACATTTTAAAATATGTGAAACAACGAAATAAGTTTCACTTATTTACCAAAGGCTTTATTACTTTTTGTTCTTAAATATTTAAAACTCTTAAAACGACGAAAAGGCACTAAATAATACAGAAATTTTGAAATAACAAAAATGCTTTGATGACATCACTGACCAAAAAATAATGTTCTGCTATGCAATAACCTTCATAAAACGCACTGTTTTCAATTTATTCAATTCTTTTATCATACGTTTTTTACTCAATTTTGAATGTGGGATGTGGAATAGAATTTCTCTTTTATAAAACGAAGTACATTCTTGATAAACTTCTTAAAAATGTTATTAAATTCCTTTCCCTAAATATTTTGCTTTAAAAACGCATACATTTTTTTCAAATTATCAAAAAAATGTAATAAAAGATTTAATGCTTTCACGATGATTCATTAGGATAAAAGAGATACTTTGAGTTTCAATCGTGTACAAAACTATGAAGTTTGCCGACGTTTCGTGAAAATTGCAGTTCACTTCTTTAGGGCTAAACTGATACTATGGTATCAGGTTATGTTTTTCTTATGTATACTCTCTACGATGCCTATGATTGATCAGGGCGCCTCGCAATGCAGACTGGTTGCACCTGATTGGCCAATCAAGTCTTTTTCTTAAATCCGGGAGGACGGAAAGCCAAATCGGATTAGTATTATTAAAGTCGTTTTGTCAAATAAAAGGTTATGCCCTGTTTCGATATGTTCATCTGCTGGTGCTCATTGTGTGAAGTATTGTAGCCTGACTTTACTCTCATGTTCCTTTAAACGTTGGCTTACCGTTCTCCAGGTTTTTCCAATATAGATCGTTACTGCGCAATTTTCAGATTTATAAAGTTTAAAACCTGTTTTAAAACGTTGTTTCTTTGAGTGCTCTCCAGATGAAAATATTGAAAATATCGAGGACCGAGTCCTTATTCCTCAACAAGTCCTCGTCTTATTAAGGTACTCCTTGATGTTTCTGAAATACACAGCTCTATAATATTTTGTAAAATGATCTTTGAGAATTTTCGTCACTTTTCGGAAACAACGAACCTAAATACCATTACAATTCGACCCTTGCTTCTGTTAACTCCTTACGCTCCTCTCTCAGATTAAAAACGTTACATTTAAAATTACGTGTGAATTGCTTTCATTTATTCAACCCCTTGCTCATAGTGACAACTATGATCGCAAACCAAGTGCTCAACATTTTTGGTCCTTGGAAACCTGTTATTGAATAAGATGAATAATTTACACCAAGCAACCAGCCTACATCTCTCAATTTGCTGTTGAAAGCTCATAGCAAAATCGTGAATTAAAATTTATCTTCAATCTGAGGGTAAGAAACGAAGGTTCGAACGAACATCTTAACGAAAACGTAAACAATTATCTTAACGAGAACGTTAACGAATATCTTAATATTCTTTTAAGGGGTGCAAGAACAATCGATGACGTTAAAGATGCTATCCAGAAGGGTAGCATGAATATAAGGCAATGGGCCTCCAATGAACCCGAGCTTATTT
Organism: Druon quercuslanigerum; assembly: GCA_010014905.2. Lineage (NCBI taxonomy): Eukaryota > Metazoa > Arthropoda > Insecta > Hymenoptera > Cynipidae > Druon > Druon quercuslanigerum. The sequence goes on along the minus strand of JAAAKG020011661.1, from coordinate 7,915 downwards.
CTGAATGCTCACATGAATCTGGTAATCTTTATATGTGTTTGAATCTTGGTCATAAGAATCTTATCTTATCTTATCTTATCTTATCTTGGTCACTCTCGGTGTTTATTGAAACCCCAAACCAGATTCTTTCTTTCATACCGCAAATCAAACGAATAACGAACTGCCGGTTACAAAAAGAACTAAGCTCTCACAAATCACTCAGCTTTTCGATCTCCTCGAACTGCTAGGACCAGTTATCGTAAAAGCCAAACTTTTACTGCAATCGTTATGGCTTTTAAAACTAGATGGGGACGAAACCGCAGTAAACCGCAGTAAATTATTGTCAACGGTTTCTTAAAATAAACGACCACAAGCTAAATATAAAAGGTAATCTCTCTGTAAGCGGACTTAAGAAAGCGAACATGTGTGTGATAAAACCCTTGCAACGCGAATCATTTTTTAATAAAATTAAAACACTGGAAACGAAAAAAGAACTCAACTAAAGGTTAATTCATCCAGCTCCCTTTTTCGAGCGGAAGTAATTCTGAGAGTGGGTGGTAGACTTAGACAATACGATTCAACGTATTCGCAAAAGCATCCAATTCTTTTACCGAAAAACAACTGTATAACGAGTCTTATCATACATGAACCGAAATTAAGACTAGATTATCGACGGAAGAGTTACTGTAAAGAACACACTTCAAAGATGTGTCATTTTTTCTTACGCAAAATCTCGAACCCCAAATTACATAATGGGAGACCTTCCCAAAAACCGAACAGTATTCGAAAGAGCCTCTGCATACCTAAATCTATTATTGCGGTCCCTTCTCGATAAAAGAAAGAAAACATCAAAATCGAAACAAAGTCAAAATCGAAGCTGCCATTTTCGTGTATTTTTCGTGTACTTCCGAACAATTCACAACCATCGCTACTGAAATAGAGGGTGTCCTGAATCCACGTCCTTTAACATCTATATCCTCTGATTCTAGTGATCTATTGACTTTGACACCGGGTCACTTTTTTATAGGTGACTCTATAACAAGTGTGCTGGATTAAAATTGTTTAGACATACCGCCCGATAGACTATAGCCGTGGCAGCAAACCCAACAAATAAAACAACACTTTTGTACGAGCTGGCACAAGGAATATCTGTATGAGATGACCGTGCGTAAAAAGTGGCACAACAGCTCCACTCCCAATATTCAAGTCGGCACGATTGTCACGATTCGCGAAGACAATGAACTTCCTATGCGCTGGAAGTTGGGCCGCGCAATAAAAAATTCCCCAGTGTATCATCCGTGTAGTGAGTGTTAGGGCTGCACAAGGAGAATGCGAACTTAGCGTGGAAAAACTGTCTCCGCTTCCTATCGCAATGTAATGACATCGAATGTGCAAGACAATAACAATTAGAATTAACTTATATCTAAATCTCAGAATAATATTACTAAACATAATATTACTAATTAAAACGTATAGTATCTTAAAATATTATGATCTTACTACCGCAATAAATCGATGTATGAAGTTTCACATCTGTTTTGAAACGTGATTTATGCGAGTCCCTTCGGATTTAGAATAATCTTTACTACACTTAAACTCTAGCATTTTGGAATGTACTATTATTATCCCTTATTGCTCCCCAGATGAATGTATCGAAACTATTAAGGAGCGAGTCCTAATCGCTCGTGTCCTAATCCTAATCCTAAAGTCCTAATCCTAATCGTGCGCTTTCACTTAAGCCCTTCAGGCTCGTCTCATTTAGGTAACCCTTACTGTTTCTAAACTACATAGCTCTATAATCTTTTGTAAAATCATCTTCGAGAATTTTCGCCATTTTTCGGAACCAAAGAATCTGAACACGCCTCCGGACCCTGGGCTTCCGGCGCCACCATAAAAATTATGAATCTTCCTCCTACTCTCAACTCTATTTGTAATTGACCTACGGCTCAGATTAAAAACGTCACATTTAAACTTATACATGAGTTACATTCATTTATTCAAACCCATGCTCATCGTTACAACTAAGAGCTCAAACCAAGTGCTCAACATAGTCTTTGCCACACGAACAAGGAATTTGATATACACCCAACTTCCAGTTATGTAAATGATCAGATATATCAAAACGCATCACCGAGTTATTTCTCTCATACACATATACAAACGGCATACGTATAAAGCACACTCCTTCATCTTCTCCGCTTTAATAGACATTGGTTGGGATAAGGGTAATGCGACATAACCGAACTGTTTTTGTTTTAAAGGCTTTGACTTAACTGAAAGTTGAATGTACTCCTTAGGGTAGTTTGTAAGTTGTCATATTTTCGCAGGTGGTTTAAATATGGTTTGGATATTGTGTTTGCTGAACATTAATCCTATTTCTACTGTGCAACCTTAGTAGTTCCTTTTATAAGTTATCTTTATATATTATGGAGACTTGGTGCTGCCTTGCTCGGCGGGTTCTATTATAATTTCTTCATTCCGGTTGAGTTCTTTAATTGCGTAAAATGCTGGCCGTCCTAGGTTGTATGTCATTCGCTTTTTGGGTGGAAGGGTATATGTTGTGGATTGCAATTTACTGATGATGTCTTCTTTTGGGGTATTGGAGGCAAGTATTACAAAATTCTATCATATAGGTTAGCCTGCAATCATTTAATTGCTAAGAGGATGGTCAGAGATGTTTTTTATTGTGTTAGTTAGTGATGTGTACCTTACTGGAAGTAATTTGTCAAATTTTAATTTTGGTTTTTGAGTGAAAACATCTTTAAAGCATTAGGATTGATCAAATGATATGCGGTCCAATGTAGAACAAATGCCCATTCTGAGATTTTTTGATAGGGAAATGTGAAGTTTTAATAGTTTATTGGAGGTAGTGCGCCAGAGAAATTTGGGATGTTGTATTCTCTCTTTCAAGAGGAGCAAACTTGTATTATGTAGAATTAATTTAGATTTCGATGTTTCCAAATTGTTTTTTAATTGTAAGAATTTAGGGAAGACATTGTTGTCCCTGCACCGTTTCAAAAAAGCTGAAGATGTTAGCATCTTACCTTGAGAAGTCCTGGAGCTTACTTAAGGTGCTAGTTTTAGTAAGAAAATTCTCCCTGTAGAATTCTTTAATAATATATTTAATGCTTTCACGATTAATCATTATGATAAAAGACATACTCTGGGGTTCAATCGTGTAAAAAACTACGAATTCTGACGTTTCATGTACATTGTAGTTCACTTCTTCAGGACTAACCAGAAACTCAGGTATCAGGTTATGTTATTCTTATGTATACTCTCTACGATGCCTGTGATTGTTCAGAGCGCTTTCTTTGAAACGGTACAGGGACATCAACATTGTCACAAACTTTTTATAATTTAAAAAACATTTGGGAACATCGATATCCAAATCAATTCTATATAATGCAAGTTTGCTTCTCTTGAATGAAAGAATACAAAATACCAAATTTCTCTTGCACATTACCTCCAAAATTACTACTGAAGCTTAACGTTTTCCTATCAAACAATCTCAGATTTGACATTTGGTCTACATTGGACCGCATATCATTTAACCAATCCCAACGGATCAAAGGTGTTTTCATTCCAAAACCAATATTAATGTTTGAAAAATTACTTCCAGTAAGGCAAATACCACTAACTAACACAGTAAAAGACATCTCTGACTATCCTCTCAGCAATGAAATGATTTCAGTCTTATTTAAAGGACAGAATTTTGCAGTAGCAAAATTCCTTCTACCTTCTACCTGAAAAAGCGAATGACATACGACGTAGGACGGTCAACCTTTTACGCCAGGTCCAACTGCCCTCCTTAAACTTAACAAAACAAGAAAAGACCGAATTAAATAACTGAATCAGAATAAAGAAAATTATAATATTACTCACAGACAAAATCAACACAGCAGCAATAATGAATAAAGAAAACTTACTTAGTAAATCCTGCTGGCATGTTGACAGTCCGTATGATAATTTTCCGTTGGCAACGCTCAGACGTTAAGGTGTGTTGCTTGTGTGTCATCCTTTCTCGCAGATAATGTGAAATAGAGATATTTTGTGTGCATAAAGTGTGTAATACTAATTCAAGACTGCCTAGCCGTGTCTGTATAGAAGTGCGAGTGATCTACACCAGTCGCTCTTCTATACAGTCGTGACTTTACTCTACAGTAAAATCACGACTGCATAGCCGTAGAATGGTAATGGTGTTGGTTGGCGTAGTGTAACAGCCGGCAAATCTTACCCTAAGAGTGGCTGGTAAACAAATTCCAAGCAAATTTCAAAGGAATTTGTGGTGTTTTATTTACATAGAAATTATGGTCCCCCCAGTTTGGCGACGCACAGTGGGGCAAAAAAAGATGTCCCTGGACAATTGATTTCCAGAAGACAATCATTATCTGATTGTAACTTTTTTTTAAATGAAACCTACTCAAATTTCGCACCGAACTATCATGGCTGTTTTATTAATTTTTGTTCATTTATAACAAAAAAGAAAAAAAATTGACTTTTAAAGTAATACGTAAATAAGTGAATGAAAATGGTTTTGGATGAAACGAGTTTTTCAGTTGGATTACTAAAAGTTATGAAGTAATTTATTATTTTAAAAGCAATTTTTATAAACAAATATCCATATTAGGTAATTTTCTTGGAATAAATAAAGTTTTTTCTCTAAAATCGATTATATATTATTTGCAAATAAAACGTCAGTATTATTTTTGGTTACCAAATAAAAGATAATAATTGTTTAAAATACCTTAATAAACAAGTGCACTATTTGGCTATTGTCGAGGTACAAACTTAATTGTTTCAGTGCAGTTAACTGTAAATAACTAACTTCTAAATTTTTAAGTACATTTTTATGACAGTAAACAATTTAATATTTAAGAGAACAATTGTTTAAACCATGTTTTATCATTTTATTTATTGATAAATAAAATACCGCTTTCTACGGACTTAAGAGCTAGTCATTTAAGTATGATTCTTTACTATGAATCTATAAGTTTTGGTAATTGTTTCACCAAACTTAATTAACAAATGTATTATTTGGTTATTTTTCAGCATTTAAACTTGTTTTTTTTGTGTTTTTAACTATTATTAACATATTTTTAAAACTTTTTATTGATAGTTCGATAACGATCCACTTTTTTTATTTTTATTAACAATGGAGTAGAGAAATTTTCCTCGTCTAAAGCATTTGTAAAATAAATTTATTTCTTGTGTAATATAATTAGCAATTCCTTAGCATGAGTTGATAAAAATAAATGATCTATTAAAAAAATTAATTAATACTTGACTTTCTTTTTTGGTTAACGGAATTAATCAGTTTATTTTGCAAATGACCTACTATTATAAAATGATCGAAATCAGTAATTTTCGCACTTTACGAAATCAGTTCTTAAATTTCATATGTACAGATTAGCAGAGAATAAGAGTTTATGCAGTAAGTCAGTATTTGTATATACGACTTGTTTTTCTGGTATTTTTCTCCCTGAATATTTTGAATTCTTTATTTTTAGCTTCTTGTGCCTCCTTTGATGATTTACCGATTGGGATAACAAGGGATTTTTTATTGTTGGGACCATGCATTAAAACTTTATGCATTGATTCAGGCATGAACTACCAAATGTATCTTTCTACATACAATTCTGCTTTTTCCCGACAATGTTTGCGCAACATGTTTGTATCGATGAGTTTGCCACATGCCAAAAGTTGCAATTGTATGTGCAACTTTTTTAAAAATTCTTCATCGCAGATAGTAATTTTGTAAATCGTCTCATAGTTTTTAAAGAACTTTCTGGATGTGTGCCCGTCATTAGAAAAGCCAGCACCTTATTTCAGGACGTCTACAATTAAACCAAGTTGTTGACGAATTTCTATTTTTATGATGTGTTCCGTGGTATCGCGAACTTTTTTGTCCTCATCTTTTCTACATGCCTAGATTTTTAATGGCAACTGGTGGCTTGTGTTCAGTATGCACTTCATAAGTCTGATACATAAATGAAAAACTTGCAATCCAAGCATAAATGCATCCTTATTTTCTTCCTTTGCAGGACTCGCGTTTCATTATTCCGCTGACTTGGTTTTGCTTGACAGTTAGAACAATTGGCTGCAGATGTTGTTCCAGTAAGATCTTGACATACTTTTGCATACTTAATTGTTTCACTTAGTTCGTGCTCTACATAAAAAAGGGAAACATCAATTTTGACTTCGCTTTTCTTTAGTGCTTTTATTTGTTTGTCAATATTGTCAAACTCAAGTAAAATGTTTGATTTTGTCCGTTTGGCACATTTAAACATTATCGGCGTACAATTTTTTGGCAAACAAGATCGAGTATTTTTCAAATTAATGGAAATGATGGATCTTTCGAGCATTTAAGACAAAGAGGACCCAAGGACATCAAAAACAAAATTTAATCTGAGTTTTCAGAATCTTCGAAAAGTTTCTTGTATTGATTAAATCCAAACATGTTTCACTTTTAAAAGTATTGCAGCAGTATGATCCAAAAGGTCTTGAAGTCGAACAGTTGCTCCTGTTTCAGTTATATTTATTGCCGTATTTCGTGGATAAATTTTTTTTTGCATTAACAACCTGTTTGTAAGTAGAAAGAATATCTGCATTTTTGTCTTTCAAGAGTTTTCTTAAAAGTTCATACTTTTTTATTGTCAATTTTAAGTCAACAAAAAGTGCTAGAGCTTCGTCATTAGTGAAAGGGATTGCATTTTTAATTTGAACTGCTGATTTAACAATTATCGTGTCATTTAAAATACCATTTTGAATAATTTGAATCGCACTCTAGTTGTCCAAAGTCTTTAAATTAGTTAACAAATTAACTTTATCGGGTGTAAATGAGTTTTAAGTGCTTCGATTCTTCTTTTCTCGGAGAATTCCCCGAAGCTCTTTGTTTCCCGATTATTTGACGAGGAAGCCTCCGATGATGCTGGAAATTTTGAGCCTAAGCAGGTTTTATTTTGCTTTGGAAATTTTTCCTCGCGGTTTTCTTTATAGAATAAACATTTTTTCATTTCTTTGGAGACTGCCGGTATATAATAACGTGTAAGGTTGACGCTAATAAGCTCTCTTAAATCTTTATAGAAAACTTTGAGAGATTCCATCTATAAAAAATTTCAAGAAACAAATGTCAAGCGAAATAGGTATAAGAATTTAAAAAGTTGTTAAGAATATGTTTACAAGTATTCTTAACAGTACTAGAAACACAGAAAGTTAAATCCTAAAATCACGTTAAGAGATACTAAATCAAACTGATCGCAAACGAAAATTCATAATCGTAAAAACTAATACTCGGGAATGCAGAACAAGTACAATAAGTGTACACATGCAATTTCAACGATATCAATAAAACAGAAAGTGTTTATCTTAGAATTAGTTTGATTTTATAATAATATTTCCGCCTTTAAAAACAAGGTAAAAATCTTATATTATATAACGCGTTTGGCTACGTTAATTAATTTGTTAAATATAGTAAAAATAGTGGACACTTATCGAAAAATTAAAAAAAGTTAAAAAATGTTTTATGAACAGTTCATTGCACACAAAAAACACAAGTTTAAATGCTGAGCATCAGCGAAATCATGCATTTGTTAATTAACTGTCGTTACAAAATTATCAAATGTTAACAGTTCATAGCAAAAAATAATTGCTAAATAACTGGCTGTTAATTCCGTGAAAAACGGAATTTTACTTATAAATACATAAACTAATAAAAGTTTCTTAAAACAATTTTTATTTACAATAATAAATTGTTAACAGTTATCAGAATGTTCTCAAAATTCTGTAAGCTAGTTATTTACTGTTATTTGCATGGAAAAAATCAAATTGGTACCTCCAGAAATAGCTAAGTATTGGACAAATATATTATATAAATTATATTAGATTATATTATATAAATATATTATATATTATTTGATATATTATATAATATATA
>JAAAKG020011650.1:0-20966 GCA_010014905.2 Druon quercuslanigerum | reverse complement strand
ATTGAGCCGCTTCCCTTTCGGTGAAGGTATGGTTCACTCGACGGGGAGGGGAGTAGTGTGAGGAAGGGGTTATAAAATTTTTAGATTGATCTGGAATTCTCGTGTTATGATATAAAAAATTTAAAAGAGATAGAACGTGTGGTACCATTTGGTACCGCCATGGGTTATCTTTCCACTAAAAATATTGTATCTTCAACAACAAAAATGAAACTATAGTAGATTTAACTTTTACCAAGTGCAGTGGAATTTTAAAAAAAGATGATTGTATTTCAAAGACGATTAATTTTAAACAAAAGAATTGACTTTTCAAACTTATAAATCGAATGTTTCAGAATACAGATGCCTTTTAAATCGGAAAAGATGAATTCTCAAATAAAATTATATTAGTTGATATTTCTACCAAAAAACATTTTTTATTATTACTATATATTATTATATCATATTATATGATTAGGTTTAAAAAACTTTTATTTTAAACCACGCAGTTCAATTTTCAACCTAATAAAAGGTTTAACTTTCCACAAAAAAAGTTTATTTTCAACAAAGTAAGATGACTGTCCTTCCAAAAAATATGAATTTTTAATCGAAAAAAGACGAAGTTTCATTGAAGAAAAGTTCAACCGAAAAAATGAATTTATAACAAAGGTTTTTAACATTCATCCAAGTATAGCAGGATTTTTAACTATAAGAGATGAATTTTCAACCCAATCGTCGAAAAAAACAAATTAAAGAAACTTGTATTTTTACCCAAAAAATTCAATTTTCAAGCTAAAAAAAGTTCGATATTCAAAAAAATAGTTTATTTTCAACCAAGAAAGATAACTTTTTTTCTTCCAAAAAAGCCAGAAAATATGAATATTCGACAGAAAATATAACGATTAATACTTTAGTCGAATAAATCCATTTTTAACCAAAAAGATCAAATTTCTACCAAAATGGACGGATTTTCAACAAAAAAGTTAATTTTAAGCCAATAAAGACAAATTAAAAAATTATATTTTCAACTAAATTCGAATTTTTAAACAAAGGTGGCCAAAATTGAACCAAAATCGCTTGAGATTTCAATCAAATAGTTGGACTTTTAATCCAAATGCAAGAATTTTCTATCCAAAAAAATGAATGATCGAATTTTCGACAAAAAAAAGATGGACTTTAACATAATGATTGAATTTTTAACGAAATAGGTAAAGTTTGAACGAATTAGTAGAATTTCTGAGCAAAAAGATCAATTCTGAGGTAAAAAAATAATAATAGACTCTTAAACAATAGGAATTAAGTTTTATACAAAATAGTTGGAATTTGTTAGGTTATTCAATTAATTTATTTCCAATTTACACGGAAAAAAATGAATGTTCAAACGTAATATCTAGATTTTCAGGATTGACATATTTTATGTTTAACTACAGGACAGCGATCTAGATTTTCAAAGTTAACATCTACAGATATTAAAAAGTGAGATGTTACTTACTAACAACCAAAATGTTGAACTGAAATATCCGAGATATTACTTGTATGATTATGTCATTCAAATAACGTCTGTAAATATTTGAGGAGTTTACTTATTTCTGGTAATTTAAGAAATGAATTAATAACTTATTTGTAAATTTATAATTTCACTTTAATGTTTGCACATGAACGAAAAACGGATAAAGGATATGAAATTTCGATCAACTGATATATTCAGTCAATTTAAGGTTATGTTTAATATTTTTAATTCAAAATAAATAATTAAAACTGGGTAAGTAAGTGGAGAAAGATTGATCTGTAATCTGCATTTAAAATTCGATCAGGAAATGTTCAAAAATGCTAATATTCCATAATTGTAATATCGAAAATATATAGCCGTCAAATACAGTCGTGAAAGTCCAATGCGTGATGCGCATGCGCTCGGACGGTTTAAACATCTGAATGTGTTGCAGTTTCACCTAAAAATATTTTTAAGCCTAAAATTTCAAAAAGATACTATATATTTGGCATGAATATCATTTAAACATCCATTTTTCTCCGTGTAGGCAAAAAAGTGGAAGTCTCTTGAAAAACGTATGGAAAAAGAGGAATCCTTAAAAAGGGAGAAAGAGGGGAATATGGGGAAAAGTATGAAGCCTGATATTTATTCAACTTCGTTCCGGTGAGAGTCAGAACAACATTTAAAGTAAATGTGAATTTAAATTGCCAACGATAATGAGGAAAATTAGGAGGTCGAGGAAGAATGTGGTTTGGGGAAATAGTAGGTTTAGTTAGTCAAAGGAAGTGATTGCAGGAATCCACTGTTTCGAAATTGTTCAGACTTTTCAAGCAAATATTTTCTCCTAGGCGATTTTTTAAAAATAAAATAAGAATTAACGATTAATTGTTTGAAATTCTTGAATGACAGATCTGGCGAGCAAAAATTTCCACTAGATATAACTTCTGTCGTAAAGCGCGGCGCTGCCCCGTGCCACAAGTTGGAAACCATTCTTATGCAATCTAAAGTTTTAATGACGTCGCAGTCCGGGGATAGCCAATATTCACTGCGTTCCGTCACTTTTACCAGCCGCTGCTGACGTCCTCCTTCATTTTATTGTGCAAACGAATCGACGGTTCCTTCGGTTCCCTGAAGAAATTTTTTGTCAATTACACAGGATAATGTCGTCCTTTAAGTACCATGTACAAACACTGTCCGTTTTATCTTGTTCAAACACTGTTTCTGTCATCTCGCAATTGTAAGATAAATAAGGATGTAGTAAATGTATAAAAACTTGAGTAGACTATTCTTTAAAGACAAAGTATATGGGTATTTCTCCGTATAATGTTTACTGTTGCTTCCGCGTGACTTTTGGAAGCTCTTCACTTGGGGTGATTGCTAGAGACATTGATCCGCGACCTGTGTGAGACGGTTTAAGGAACAAACGCATTGCCTGAACGAGCAACACTATCTTCAGACTTCGTAAAATTTATCTCACCCCCCCCCCAACCTTCTGTAAGGTTTTATACTTATTTTTTACTCAATATTTGACAAATATGTGTTTCAATCCATTAAAAAGGATTGCGAGAGGTTTCACAGATTTCGAAAGTTTGAACTAATTATCTAGTGAAATTACTGAGAGAATCTCAATTTTTCAAGATATTTTACACGATTTTAAGGGACAAGAAGTTTAAACATCAGGTTTCCAGAGATTAAACTGGATTTTTAAGCATTTCTAGATATATCAAAGGAATTGGGCCGTTTTTTAGTGATTTCAAAGAATTACGAAGAATTGCTCAGGATTTCAAGGGCTTTAATATATTTTAGGAGATTTAAAGACATTTTGATTAGAGTTAGTAAGAGGATATTCAAGAATTTTAAGCATTTCATATTTTAAAGGACTAAAAAGTATTTCAAAGTAGCAAAACACTTTTACGAATTTAAAAGGATTTACAAAGCTTTTTACAGATTTCATGAGATCTCAATGAATTTTCAAAGACTTTAATAAGAGATTAAACATGTTTTTAAAGTATTTCAAACAATTTCAAACATGATTACGAGAGGTTCCTCTAATTTCAAGTATTTTTAAATGATATCAAAATTTACAGAAATTAGCTTACAAGGTTTCAGAGAGAATCTCAATTTTTTCAAAAGGCTTTACAGGATTTCACGAGATTTCAGAGGATTTAAAAGTATATTCACGGAAAGATTCTCTCGCATTTTCAAGATTTCAGTAGATTTTAAAGGAATTTCAAAGATTTTAAGGGATCTTGTAAGATTTCGAAATATTTTATGGAATTTCAAGGATTTTAATGAATTTTGAGGGATTTTGATTCTTTATTCACGTATTGAATAATCTATTTCATAATCGGAAAAGCGATTATTATATTTTAATTGCCACGACACCTGAGGAGACCCATTTTCATAAAATTGAGACTATTTTCAAAACTTTGTATTCATCTTAATGGATTAGCCAAATTTAACGTAGAAATTTTGTTATCAAATTCGAATTCAACAACGTCAAAAACTTTAGTATACTCATTTTTATAGAAAATGGAACTCTAATGGACATTTTTAAAAATAACGGATGAGATTTTCAAAAAATTGTTTGAAAAATGCATGAAAGATACATACTTCAAAATAATTTTTTTCAAAAATTGTTCCTATAAAAAAATACCTTAATATTGACATATCCGATTAAAAAAATTCGATACGAAAGACCACTGAGCCTTGTTATAAGCTTCACTCAAACTTGAAAAAATATATTATTGAAAAAAGAAAGTTAAAAATTCTGCAATGATATTTTCATCATTTGATTAACGGAATTATAGATGTTTAATTTTAGCCCTAATAATTATAAAGTCTATGTAATACTTAAATGAACTGATATTCTTGCGTAGAGTTTTTAATTTGTCGAAAAGCTTTATTAATCGAATGATTAATATTTGAGTAGTTCTTAACACCGATAAAATCGTGCTTTACCTTTCAAACCACTAAAACTCTCAGAGTTTGAAGAGAAGTATATTAGCATAATTAATATTATATGACAGGGGTAGATGTACTATTGAGAATCATTGCGAGGTTCTGGCAAGAAGATTAAGGCAATAGAGGAAGTACTTTTAAGTACAACGCTGACTAATGAAATATTAAAAGGCGATTTTTTAATTAACTTTACTTTTTTAATTTAAGGAATGGAAGTGCGGATCCTCTGTATTACATCCGTTAAGCAGTACTCCATAGTATCCCCATTAAGTTCTCGTTTTGATCCGCTTATTTCTTAATGTGTTGTTAGATTCGTTTGAATTATAACACGTGCAAAGACATTCAAATTGGAGTGCACTTGTTAATTTGTTGGGTCTACTTATGTTATCTCGCTATTCTGCGAGCTACAGGGGGATTTATACGGCGTAAATATATAATCTTATTACTTATATTACATAATTTTTGTTTCATTTATGTTAATTTTGAAACAGCCATGAATTTTAAACAGCTATGAGGATATTTCGCATATTTCTCACTTTTCCATTAACCTTTACGCTTATAGGAGCCATCCATTGGCTCCGTACTCTTTCTAGACTTCCCAAAGTTTACTTCCATCCACCTTGTCAAATCCTTTTTCTAGATCAACAAAAGCACAGAAAACTTTTTTCCTTACTCTCAAACTTTTTTCTGTGAGGATGCTTAAAAATTCAGATGCAGGGTTTGCAACAGAAGTCTGTCTTAAAAATTCCATGACTTTAGGGAAAAATCCAGTCAATTATATTCGATTTAAAAACGTTCTACTGATTGAAAACTAATTTATAAAAACTCTCCTTTTTTAAATACGTTTATCAATAATTGCAAAAGATTTCAGAAGATATGAAAGATTTCATGAAGGTTCTAAAAATTAAAAGAAAGTTCACAAGATTTCCAGAATTTCAAAGATTTTAAACCTTATACAAAATATTTTTAATATTTCGAAGGATTTTTAAGGATTTAAAAAGATTTTGAAAATGTTTCAAAAGATTTCAATAAATTTCACAAAGACTTGAAAGACTTTAAAAAACAATTCCAAAGAATCCAAAAATTTTACAAATTTCAAATGATTCAAACAAGATTACACAAACATTTAAATGATTCACAATAATTTCAATTAAAGCCGGGGCCAAGTGTCGAGGCACAAAAAAATCTCTGAAATGTCTTCAAAAAAAATTTGAAAGCTTGAAGTCTTCCGAATAACACGATATGTTCACTTTTATTCTAAATTTTTTGCATTAGTTAGAGGGCAAAACGTCTTAAAAAACAGGGTTTTTCGGCCTCCCTTTTCAAGCTTCCAGTTTAAACTGTTCCCAGAAAGAGGACGACGTTAAGAAAAATCTGAAAAAATGACAGATATTCAAACAACATTTTTTACTGGAATACACTTTTGAAAATTCTGAAATATTCAGTAACTTAATTTTGACGGAGATTTATTTGCAATACCTTTATCTTGAGAACGAAATAAGATAGGAAGTCGTCTAATGGCTCTAAATATGCAGTTTTGGAATTCGAGTGCAGTGCAAAAATTAAATTTATGATAAAAGCATTCTTACGCACAGCGGGACAAGTGTCAGAAAAAAGTACCCTTTTAGTGGCAATAGTGGCTGAGTCAGTTTATTTCTCGAGCTACTATTGCCATTGAAATGTTTTTTTCTACTACTTTTCCTGCTGAGCCGGACCACGAGCCAACACTGATAAAATTCAGAAATATTCAGAATGATATCTCTTGCGCAAGAATGATTGTATCATCAATTTAAACATTGCATTTCACTCCCATGATAAAAAATTTGAATTCCTTAAACAGAGTCCCATCTTCGTTAGTTCTCAAGATAAAGTGTGAATGAGTAACCGTAAAAAGTATATTATTGAATATTTCAGAATATTCAACAATGCATTGAATTAAAGACTGTTGAAAGAATATCTGTGAATTTTTCGGATTTTCCTTAACGTCGCCCTCTTTTTGGAACCGCTAAAAATGGATGCTTGAAAATGGAAGCCGAGAAACCCTGGTTATACGAATATATGGTTACAATAAAAAGAAGTCGACATTTGGCCACGACTTTAGTTCGCTGACTTTAAAGATTTAAAAGATTTCAGATAATATAAAAGATTTCGCAAAGATTTCAATGATTTCATAAACATTTTTAAAGATTTCAAAGATTTTAAAAAAATTACAAAAGATTCCATCAAGATGTTAAAGATTTTACATTAATTTCAATGATTTCGAGAATGATTAACCGCTTGATCACAATATTTTCATGATTAAAAAATTCAATTAGTATGAATTAAGAAATTAAAAACGACCATAAACTATGTACTAAAATAATTGTTACGACTTTGAAATATGCATGACTAACAAAATTTCAGTCACTTTTACAAAATTCTATGATTTCAGGTTTTCTAGAACTTTTTCACAATTCCATGACCTTTTCAGGTCTTCTAAGTCTTTCAAGTCTTGTAGCAACCCTGTTTTTAAATATCCAGTACTGCATGCATACACCAACATTATAAACTGTAGAATTCGAGTATACAGAATCCATATCATTTTTTACAATTTCTAAAGAATATAATTCCTTCGATACACTTCAAGGTTCGTCGAACTGGTAAAAGTCCGTTTCACTAGAAGAAAATCCTTTCGTATTTTTACTGCACGAAGAAAAAGGCAAGTCTCCCTACACTGCGTCGGGTTCTATATCTTCAAAATCTTAGGCTTTAGAAGTTCTTCCGTTCGATCGCACTGCAACGTTCAGTGAACGATATCAGCAAGGAGACATAGCTCTGCTCCCGGCTCCGCTCTAGAGAGAAAAGAAAGGCTATTACGCCCTCGACGTACGCGGCACTATAGAAGCACTTAAAGGGCGATGCATTTTCCCCTAGATAGTTCTTGGTTCCATTTCTTGACGCTCGTCTCTCCTCAAATCTGTCTTTGTAACGCACATTTTGTGGAAATCGTATGCGGTTCACTTTCAAATCGCTTCAACATTTCATTTTCGTGAATTTTCACCACGTCCTTACATATTTTTCGCATCTCGATAATGGCAGAGAGGGATTTTTCCAAGACGTTCGAGACAAACGCTCTATTGCTATTTTATTCTTCAACCTTCACAAATACGACATTCTTTGCTTTTATCGTCCATAAAAAGGAGAATCTGACAATGAATCACTTCACTTAAAAAGTACTCGAACGATAATTTTTGTTCGGAGAAAATCTTTATTCATTTATGTTTTGTTAACTTCACTGATTCAGATTGAAAATACTGAAAGGTGTAACTAAAAATAAATACTTGACTTCAAAGCCCAAAATAATCTCAAAATAGGCGAAATACACTACCGTCAGAAATTATGAGATCGATTGACGCAAGCACTATTAAAAATCACTGCTGGCTTTGAATCACGATAACTCAGCGAAAAAAAATGATAGGGTATTTTCTAAAATTTTGTACCTCGACTTCAAATTTCAGCATGACCTAGGAAAATTTTTTCAAAAATCTGAAAATTATACTATATAGAGCCTAAAATTTTATCTTTAATTTAGGCCAAAGAAACTTAAAAAATCTTAATCGGTTCCCGTGATACGATTAAAAATGTTCAATCGTATCTGAGTTGAGTTTTAGTCGACGATCACGGTTCTTGTCCGGTCTGCTGCTCGCCTCCTTCGTTGAGGCAGGGCCGAATAGGCCACGTATAGAGGTGGTGCTTGATTAGGGCTCTCTTACAGTTTTGATTCTGCTCATCAGTAATTTTTATTTCAAATTATTGTAAATCTTTAAAATTATTCCTTGTTTTTTTTAATTATTTACAATTATTTCAATTCAAAATTATCCCCAGATTAAAGAATTAAAAAAAGTGATGGACAGTTTTTTTTTATTTCATAAAAGTTTTATTAACTAGAATATTGATAAAAAGGTCACAAGAGTGACCTTTACGAGAGTAAACTATTTTTCAAACGAATTAAGCAGGTAAATTCTAAGTAAATTATTTATATGATAAGCACTCAAAAATATTAAAAGTAAATAATAATGGAATTTCCAAAATAAATTAAACATAAAACAGTGCGTGGGTTTAATGAAAATTATATTGCCGAAAACGTTGGAGTATCAAATAATCGTGAAAATTTACGACGGATAGGTGCAAGAATACGAATTTATATACAGTAAACCATAAAGAAAAATTGTAAACCACTTAATTGAAATTGAAGTTATAATAATATATAATAATAATTCCATTATTATTCACTTTTAATATTTTTGAGTGTTTTCATATAAATAAATTATTTAGAATTTAGATACTTAATTCGTTTTAAACATAGTTTATTCTCGTAGCAATATATCTACAGTTTTATTAATATTCTAGTTGATGAAAATGTTAAGGAATAAAAAAAACTGTTAATTATTTTTTATTCTTTAATATAGGGATAATTCTAAATTGAAATAATTGTAAATAATTTTTCAAAAACAATAAATAATTTTTTAAATTTACAATAATTTGAAATAAAAATTACTGATGAGCAGAATCAAAAGTATAAGAGAGCCCCAATCAAGCATCACCTCTGTGCGTGGCCTATTCGGTCCTGCCTCAACGAAGGAAGCGAGCAGCAGACCGGCCGAGAACCGTGACCGTCGACTAAAACTCCTCTCAGATACGATTGAACATTTTTAATCGTATCTCGGGAACCGGTAAAGATTTTTTTAATTTCTTTCGCTTAAATTACAGACAAATTTCAGGCTTTATGTCGTATAATTTTCAGATTTTTGCAACAATTTTCCTAGGTTATGCTAAAAGTTGAAGTCAAGGCAAAACATTTTTGAAAATTTTATAGGCTTTCCAACTGTCTTTCTTAAAAATGCCCTGTTATCTTTTTTCGTTGAGTTATCGTGGTTCAAAGCCAGCAGTGATTTTTGATAGTGCTTGCGTCAATTGATCTCATAATTTCCGACGGTAGGGTATCTTAAATTTGAAATTTAAAAAACTAAATCTCCAAATACTCCCTTTCAATAAGAAAAAATGTGCCAGCCGTGCGGGCACATCCTCATAGCGCGCTAGACTGTTGGTTCTGGCGCTGCGCGCTCGATATTATATTTGTCTCGCGCTTCGCGCTCGATAATTTATTAATCTCGCATTCCCCTCATGCTACGCGCTTGGTCTTTCTATGTACCCCATATTTGTGTGCAAGCCTTTTAAAGTAAAAGGCCCAAGCAGCGAAACTGACATTTGGTTATTGTGAATTTTTTTTTAAAGCTACTTTATCTTTGATGAACACATTCCCATCCCGTATCTCGTGCTTCGCACTAAATTTCATCGGACATGCGAACTTTGCTACATTACGCTCCACTCTATCAGTATATGTTCAACAGTACAAATCTCCTTTTTTAATGGACAATTTAATATTTGTTTCTCATTTTGTATTAAATTTTATTCTTAGCCATCCTGAAATAAAAATTTATATTACACCATTAAGCCGTTTCCCTTTCGGGGTAGGCGTGACTCACTCGGTAGGGAGGGGAGTAGTGTGAGGAAGGGGTTATAAAATTTTTAGATTGATCTGCAATTCTCGCGTTATTTATTTAAATAACACGTTCACTTCGCAACACTGCTCCAACCCAGGTTGCTGATCAATCTCTCTAGCAATCATCCCAAGTAAAGATCCTTACAAAGTCTTCATGTGAGGTTCCCCACTTGGGTCAATTAGTATCCAAAGTCTTTTGTTTCAGGTGTCATTCACTCTACTGACACTCTTTTTATTAACTATTTGCCGCCATACTTTTCTGTCCTGGCATACTTTTCTAGCTTCTTTAACGTCCATCCATTTTTTCATGCAGACTCTCCTGTTTCTATGGCTTCTTATGTCATTTCAATAAATTTATATTATTACCATTCATGATATGCATTAGTATTGAAACAGAAGTATTTTTAATTTCTTATTTTAATCATTAAAAAATGGGCATTTTATTAAAATAAATATTTATATTAAACATTTCACTGCAACTTGTTTCGTTTTGCCATAAGTCTAATTTGTTTATATTCAATGTAAATGTTATTTACGCGAAAAATTTTGGTAAATAAAATGGTATTGTAGTTTATAATAAACTTGTAGATATTTTTTTGGTTAAACAACATTTGTCTTTTAATTTTGTTCGTCTCTTGTGTCGTTTTTCCACAATTTTTTCTTTGAATTGTACATCTTATTTTGTACGATTGAAAGAAAATCTAATCGTCCTGTCTAAAAATGATTAATATCAAATGTATAGATCTTTTTAGGGTTAACAACTTTAGTCTGTTAAGTTTAATTTGTAGCGTGTGACGTTTTTCGAAAAATTAAATTTTTTAATTTTGTATGTTATTTTTTACCGTTAAAACAAACTGTGTGTCCTATCAAAAATTTTTCATGACAAATTTGAATGAGATTTCGCTATGTTTTGAAAGAGCAACGCTTGTCTATTTATTTATTTCATATCTTGTTCCGTTTGTCCAAATATTTAATTTTTAATATTTTTAAGACTAAAAATAAAAACTATGCATCCTATCGAAATGTGAATAATGATACATTTTTATATCTTTTCACGGCGCGCAATTTTAGTAAATTCATTTTTTTCTTATCTTGCATAGAATGACAGTAAAATGGAATTTTTGAGTTTGGTTATTTTTTGTATGATCAAAATTTAAATTTTTAACTTTTCGACAAAATTGAAAGAATTGTCATGATAATATTGTCGAGATTTAAAAAATAAACGGTTTTTTCTCTTGACTTTTTTCGTATCATGCGTCATTAGGATAAATTAATTATCTCAAATTATCTTAAATATTTAGAAAATGTGCTCACTTTTTAAATTTTAATCCAAAATAGCTGGTTTACGAACTTGTTATCGTATCTACAGACTACAGACTACAAACAGACAGACTCCTTCATAAAATATAATTTTGTCTGACGCAGGAGGTCGCAAAACGTGGGGATTTGATGAAAACCGACAAAGTGAAATTTCACATAAAATCAATACCTTCCCATTAGGATGAGAATGTAAAAAATACTATGCGAATTGAGAAACAATTATGCTTCTTCATTCCATTGCACGGTCGAATTAAAACTTTTGAATTATCTAGTCAATTATGGAAAATATTATTCATGTCATATGTTAGTGGTCTTCGCTGGAAATTAGTATTAAAAAGGCAGTTTAATATCAAATCATAAAGTTTCGAAGAACGACTCACAACCTTTAAACAATTTTAGATTATTTTAACGTTTTTCATCCGAAATAGGGATTATAAAACATGTACATTGCAGGCTTATACGTCCTTTATACATAAATGCTGTAAATCTAATCAGTGATGTCTTTTACATAATAATGTTTATTAGGGAGGGCAAAGCTAAAATTTAGGTCTACCTGGCCGAAAGGAAGCAGAAAATGAAAACATTTCGCTGGACACCAAAAATGTTGTAATTAAATTTGCATCTCATGAATGTTAGAAAATTTTTTTATCTCAATAAATAATAATAGTTGATAATATAAATATAAATAATAGGATACACTATTTTGTTATCTTACACAAAAATTAAAGTACCTGTTTCAAACACAACGTAAATTTAAGAAATATGTAGCAGACGTGCTGCCGCTACTTTTAAAATAATAAATATGTGGATTGCATTATTTTTCGACCAGTTTTTCTCAAATAAAAACTTCAAAGACAAATTTTATCAAAACAGCGCCATGGCTTATAAAGCCTTTTTCACTGACTGCCTCAATTCACAAGTTGATTTAAACTTGATTTAACTTTTAACTTTAATTTAACTTTAATTTAAAAAATAATTAATTTTCAAACAAAGTCAGAGAAAGAGAACATTTTATACAAAAAACATTAGATTTAAAAGTTGGTTAATTTTGAGCAATACGAACATTAATCATGAGAGTGAAAAAAGGTGAAATTCAGAATGAGTTTGTAAAGAATGCTCTGAAACAAAATTTAAACCCTAATTATTTATGTGCAAAAGAATAATAAAAGCGCAAGTGTTTCTTTTTTAGTTTTTAAAAAATTTCTGTATTTCATAGTTGTTACTAAACTGTTTTATTTTTGTCAATATCAAAAAAGATTATTAGGAACATTTAAAGAAATGAAAAAAATATTGCATGAAAGGACCCTCAATTCGCCTCTTAGCAATTTGCCCCGACTATGTTTGTCCCCTAAAACCAAACAATGGAACCCCTAAATCCCATGTGAAATGAGGCAAATAGATGGTTATGCACAATCTTAATAATACTCTTCCAGAACACTTTGATGTAATAGAGCCTCGTAAATTTCCATAAGACGGTATAAACTTAAACGATTCGTTACTTATATCGTTATAGTCTCTCGAGCCCTTCGGCCGACAGTTTATCTACTAGTTTACGAGCAAAATATCATAATGTCACAGTCCATGAGACAGTTCATAAGAAAAAATGGAAACGTTATTTTTCCTGTGTACCTTGACTTTGTTTTCACCTTTATATTGGTTTTTACTTTGATAGCAGAATAGAAATACAAGACCATTATTACCAGGAATCTGTAACAGAAAAAAAAATGTCTTTTAAGTCCCTCTTGCGTGCAATTTAATAAATCATTACAATATACATTTATTATCCTATATTATGTAGAACTAGAATAGCACAGTGTTATACAAATCTTTAAAAATATTCTTGACAGCAATCACGCGCACTTTGATTCCATTTTCACTTTCAGTTTACAATATGTTACTTTCGGTGATATACATAATGGAGTTAGGCGTGCAAAAAAGATTTAGGAGCCTTTTTGCAAAATGTAATTTAACAGCAAGGATAATCTGGCAAACAAAGTAACTTCATAATGCACTTTATTAGAATTTTAAATCTTCGCTCAAATATTATTAGGCTAAATAAACTGAAGTATCGATTCCAAAAATTGTATAATATATGAGGTCAAGAAAATAAAAAATAAAATTGAAATAAAAAATTTCTTTAAGTGGTCTCTTATTAAATAATATTATTATAGAATAATAATTAATTGCAAACTAATAATAGTTTTTTTCAAGGAAATCTAGTGATGATTTGTCAAAAAACACATTACTTCCTGTAAGCCTATACTGAATGGAAATATTTGTTGGCAGACTGAAAAATGACATAATTATTTATTTTTTAATAAAAACTATTTTAGAAATAATTTATTTCATTTCCAGTAAACTCTTAAAGGAAACAATGTGTTTTCCGACGAATATTTACTATAATTCTTTAAAAAAATAAATTCATCTATTTGAAAGCAGCCAAGACGTGAACTTGTGTATAAAACTGTTCATGCAACAAACAAATGCAAGTAGTGGTAAACTTTCTATATGAGAGGTCATGTAAGATTATTAATACTTGCTATTAGTTAAAAAAATGAGTAAACAAAATTTGTATGAAGAACTATCCACTTTTACCAAAGAATAAAGTATTATCCAGAATTTTTATTCGAAACTGTTTCTTAGACCATTTAATTGCGGAACGGAAGACCAATTAAAGGTAAAAAGTTGACTTGTGTATGCATTTTTTAAATAATATTGCAAATTTTAATAGTATGTAATAAGTTCTAGTAAAATATTAGTTTTACACATATTGCAAGTAAATCTTTATGAAATAAAGCATCAGAATCTTTTTAACCTTCAAGAAAGTGTTTTCTCTCATTAGTTTGCTTATAACTTATTAAAAATTGTTTATATTTGTAGATTAATTTATAGCAATGGTTTAATGAAAAGTGTCTAAATAGCACAAGATCCTAAAAAATCATACCAATTTCTGCATGTGTTCTTTAGGACCCACAAAATGTTTTAGAATCCAAATCCATTAATGCGCCCCTGACTGTTCCTAAATCCAAGTTCCAGTGTAATTGTAAGCTTGATTTTTTTGACAATACCAGTTCAGTAATGAATTCCTCGACTACCAACACTGCCGACTTTTAATACTTTGAAAATAATTTCAGAAAGTTTAAACCAAAATAGAGGTTTCAAATTTTTCAGGCACTTTTTGAACTCTATAAATACACATTTTTGATTTCATTAAAATATATTTTATTTAATAGATGCAAATTTTATCCCGGAAATTTATTCTACACTTAAAAAATTTATTTTTACGTAAAGTAGCTTTCACGGTGAATTGAAAGATTGTAGGAGTCGTAAAGTTTTTAAAAAGAGAGTCCTTTTTAAAAACTTGGATGATTTCGTTTTACGTTGGCTTTTAGGACAAAAGGATTGGTGCCAATCTCGACTAGAGTAAAATTTGTGGTCGACAAAGAGCATCATTTTATTTCCCCCTTTTTCCGCTTATTCGCCAGTCTTCTTTCACCGCGCTCTGATTATCTTATATGCTGTACGCCATCCTAAGTCCTTTGGGTGGGTCTCTCTCGTTTGGAAGGAGAAACATGCACGTTGCAAAACTTTTATTATCACCCGTTGCACCCGGGCTACCACTTTCAGATAAGGTGGATTCCCAGTTACACTCTTCCACCAACAACACATCAAGAAATACCGATTCTCAGGAAACTAACCGCTGATGGTAAAAATAAAATTAAGAAATTTAGAAAACTAGTTTTGGCAAAGAAGAAAGTAAGGAGAGCTTACATCTTATTTAGTTTTACTGCTCGGCGCTTTTTTAATGTTGAAGGGGTCAAACTTAAAACCATTCAAAATTAAAAGTTTTTCATGGAGAAGGATTTTAATTTGCAAAATAGTATACTATTACCGAGAAGTGGGACTTTTCCCACGAGTGTAATTTTTCATATATTTTTATTTAATATTTGACATCCTGACTACCTGCGAACAAGATAATGAAAAAATTCAGACGTTTTTTTTTAACAAAGACATAATTTATGCTCATTTGGAAATATTGGAACATTTTTTAATTTTAATATGAATGGTACGTTTATAAATAACCAAAAATGTTATATTTTAAAATTTTTATAATTTTCAAATATTTGTGATTTATAAATTACCTGTGAATTTCCGAACTTTCCAAAACTTTTGTTGATTGAAGCATCAGTCAAATTTGGTTAAACAATTTTTTCAAACAATTTCAAAATTTTCATTATTTTTGTAAAAAGGCGAGTTTTTAAGAAAACATTTAAATCATCAGCCAGCAAACTCTCTTTTTTAGCAAAAAGAGCTTTCGTTTTTATTAAAGAGATGAATGTTCTAAATTTTTAATCAAGCAATTAAAAATATTTTACAATAAAAAAAATGCCCGCAAATCTTTTAGATTGTTTTCGACATTATATTTTTTTAATTTTTTTACAAACTAATTATTCAAACCGAAAATTTATTTATAATTTTACAATGAATCTAAAAAAAGTTTCTAATTTTTTTAAATCTTTTAAAAATGCTTGAAAAGCTTCAAAATTTGTGTACGAAATCTTCCAAAACATACATTTTCTTTCACGTTCTTGAAAATATTTTCAAGTTTTTATTTATTTTTAATTTTTTTCTGAACTTATAATTTCTAAACGTTCTAAACATCTTTTGAAATGATTCGAATTTTTCCTAAAGTTACTCTAAAATACTCCTAAGCTTACTCCAAATTTGTCTACGGTTCTGTAATCTTGCAAATTAAAATCTTTGCTTTGAAATCTGCTACATTCTTTTTGAAAATTTAAAAAATCTACATATTGTGTGAAAGTTTTTGAAATATATTCTTTTTTATAAGTATCTGTAATTTTATTTTACCAGTAACGAAAGTGTATAAGTCTTTAAACTTCGTAAATTAAATGGCAAAGTTTTCAAAATGTAGGGTGATAGAAAAATGTTAAGAGCAGAATTATTTCCTACATATACATGGCCATTACATACTCTATGACCTTATGACCTTAGAAAGCAGCACTTAGGAGGACAATTAAGGTCAGCTTCAGAGGCATGAAAGATGCAGCCATATTCACGCCTTTGTTATATAAAATATCGTACTGGAATGTGTTACACTTTTTTCGAATATGAAATATTCCCAGCTCCGATTTCTTGTCAGACATGAGTATGGTGTCAATAGATTTAATATTGGTCCTAATATCAACCCCTTCTCAAATTAGAAAATAATAATTTTGACATTGACTTGAAACGGGAAAATATCCTAAACCTCATATTTTAAGCAAACGCCCAGGTATACAATACTAAAAACGAGTTCGGTAACACGCATTTACAAAATTGCAAATGAGGGGAGTACTGGAGGCAAGAATGAAAACCGATTTTTATTAAATGAACGGACTTAATAGGGAGAGGCAGATAAAACGGCGTATGGGGAAAAGCGGCGCGGTTGGTTTTACAAAAATCTACGTATTATGAACGATTGATTATTGCATTTATGGATGCAATGACAAATAGTGAAAAAATCTTCTATTAAAGATAATTGTTTAATTTTGAAGCTGAAAAGTTGGTTGAAGTTAAGTATTTTGCTCCAATTGTAATAAACCTTGGTTAATATTGACCTGCTGAATTTTTCGAAGGATTTCATGTTTTTCAAATAGGAAAAGTTAGTTAACATTTGCAAATAAATGTCTCATTTAAGAACGATACACACGCGGGTAATGTGGCGCGGACGAGCAGTTTAATGCTAAAATGTCGAAATGTTGAATATTGTATGTTTGTAGTTTTGGATGCTAATCACTTCCAAACTAGAAACCACATTTTTTTAAACTTCGGGTAAATATAGATACCTAATTTTACTGAAATTGTGATTTCGATTCTTAAAAAATAATTTATAATTTACAAACAGTTAACATGAAAATTGCGCGCTGCATTACCCGACAGGTATTCTTCTTTGAAAGACTTAATAACTGAGTATTTTAATTGATATAGATTTAATGTTTTATATGATAATGCAAAGTTCAGATATTACAGCAAATCCAAAACAACTATCTTTTGCCGTTGTAAAAAAACTGTACATTGGTAAATCTCACAGGAAATTAAAAAGCAGAATTTAGGAGCAATAAAGAGAGTGCAGAATTAAAAATTTGATTACAGGTTTGTCACAACATTCATGAAATTTAATCACCATTTTGATTTTGATAACATAAAAATGTTGGCTAGAGAAAACAAGAGTTTTAAAAACGATTCATCGAATCAATCTATATCAATAAATATATGAAAAATTTCATAAAGTTAAGACCTTAAATAATGAATATAAATGAAATTTACCAATGCATTGTAAATTAAGTTCTCATTTTAAGGCTTACTAGTGAATTTAATGATGTTTTATTCTCAAGCTTTAGCACAACTTTTCATTAGAGGTTTATTAAAATGTCTCCTTTTCACTTAACAATTATTGTCCTTCATATCAGTCTGACTGCAACGTTCGTCTGTGAACATCACAGCAGTTACATTGTGACACTTTTATCAATTATTGGAGCCTCCAAAAACTCTTTAATGCTTCAATTGAGAAAAATTATTATTTTTACTGTTTAAAAAAAGAAAGTTTTTTCTAAACACTTCAATCTTTTTTAACTCGGATATAAAAATAACTATTTTATATTTATTTTTGTAGAACTCTTGTTTTAATATTGATATAACCCACGTGATTTAAAAACGTACTCCCTTTTTGAATTATGGCTTTGTGTTATCGATTCTTGAAAAAAACCTTTAGCGTTGGTCGAAAAGTAGAGGATTTCTGTTGAAAAATATAAATATGTTTTTTACATGTTTTCTGACATTTGAATTGACTTCATGTTGACTGCAAGACCGACCATGCTAGCGATTATTTTCTGAAATATTTACCGATTGATATGTGTTATGCGCCCTATCTCTCGTAACTGATCAAACAGCGAGTACATGATTCAGTAAATTTGCACAAGTAAAATTAAATCTAAAGGAAGCAACAATTTTTCTCTTTTTTTATGAGACCACATGTACTTGATAACAACGCAAGCATTTGGCAAACTGCCCGTATCGGAGTTAATACCTCTAACATCATGAGAGCATTTTATCGGATTTCATGTGCTTCCCATTCAAGGTATTCTTCAGAGTATCCGATAAGGAGGTTGAGGAATTAACCTCTGGTGGGCAAAATTAAGAATAAGGAGTCTTGAATTTCCTTTACTTAATTTCCTTAATGCGAATTTAATTTTTTCATTTCTTTTACATTATATACATGATTTGAGACTTTTTAATGCCTATAGAGCGGGACTAAAGTACTTCTTTACAAGCATAGCGGAGTCAGAGGTTAGTAATAAAAATTATATATCTATAAGCTCACATTTCTTGCCAAAAAGTGAAATTTTCAAACTGTCAAGTGTAATGTAAAAAAATTCTGTTTAAAACCTGCTATTGCGCAATATGTTAGAGTGAGTACATGCGCGCTGCGGCCCTTCCAATAGGACTGTAGCAACTACTCGCCCTGCTCCCCTGAGAAGCTATGTGACCAGCAGTTTTTGGGAGCTGAATACGGAGTGACTGTAAGCGAGAGTTTTGTATATTGTAAAAGTGTTATAAAATTCCAAATATTTTTAACAGTGTTCATACGAAAAATTAAACCAATGCAATCAGTAATAATTAGACTATCTATGACGTAAATTATTTATTAAATAATGAAATCCTGCTCCAGTGGTAATTATTAAAAGTATAGGTAAATTAATATATAATGCTAAAAATAATGCTAACAATATAGGTTTTAATTTACCATGATTGCACATATTATTATATTATCACGTATAAACGATTTAAAAAACCAGAAATTATTTTAATAGATTATTTTTTATTTTAGTTCAGTAATGTTAATAGTAACAAATATTTAGTAATGTACATGTCTGCTGCCTTATAAGGGTTCCCCAGCGCTCCCCTACTTATTAAAACGTTATTCATTCCAAAATGTTCCTTAAGCTCTTTACTTGAAAATATATTTGACCGATTTCGATGTTTTTTTAATGCTTAGAATTAATCCCTGCAGAACGCCTTCAGGCCCGATTTTTTAATTTCACTCTGTGGAATGTATTATTTAAACAAATAGAGCATCAAAATGGGAGATTATACGAGTATTATTGGGTCCTTGCATATGACTTTAAACAAAAATTATTTCATAAACCCTCTTTTTTAACAAAATAAGAATATACATGATTCGAAATATGCCTCATCGCAAGCTGAAAATGGTGACTTCCTATGCGGTATATTTTGAATAAAGTAAGTTCTTATTTTGTAAAAAAATAAGTTTTTTAAAATAATTTTTGCCTGCAGTCATGCAAGGACCCAATACTTTTTTTTCGAATGAAATACTTAAAATAAATTCTCATAAACAAGTTATATTAGCAACTATTTTCATACTGTGATCATCATCAACTAAAAACTTTATCTTAAATATAACTGCCTACGTATGACGTATAGGTGTAGTATCTGTAATGGGTACTGACCATTAGTTAACAATTACTATTATTATGAATATTATAAAAAACAAATTATAATTTTTCAAAATATAGTTTTTCCCGCCGATCAACCTTTAATAAAAAAATAAGATTATAAAAAATAAAAAAATTTAGTGCTTTCCATTGGAAAAAATTATTTTTTCTGCTAAATCACGTTGAATCTATCTCAATGGTTATATTTCATCAAAAAAATATGTGACGTCAACTCGCGATTGTTATTGCTATTAACACTATTTTAAATGAACATTTATATATAACAATTTCACGACTGAGTAAGTGGTAAATTAATATTATTATTACATATTAATGGAAAACTGACTTTTACAAATAATATATAGAACAAATATTTTGCTAGATTATTTTGCTATACCATAATATTCTATGAGAACGTAATTGACTTTTAATAATATGAAATAATGAATTTTTTTCTTAATACTGTTCTTGAAATAAAAATATGTTAGTATTTCAATATCGATAATTTAAAACTGTTTGCCGTACTAGTCACTTAATTTATATTTAGTTTCACAAAAATATCTTCATATATAGAATATAATCACTGAGATAGCTGCAACATTATTTACCAAAAAACAATACAAAAATTTAACATTTGTTTGTGTAGCTACTTATTATAATTTAGAATTTATCTGAAAGTCTTTTGAGGAAAAATAAAATACTTGGAATAACATAAAATTCTTTTATTAAAATATTTACAATATGAGTAATTGTTACGTAGGTTTTATCTTCCATTCTAAATACTACTTCTACGAGATATTAGGCATTTTTATTCAATATAGAGTTTTTTTTGCGATTGAGCACCGAATGAAAATAATTGTTTATATAAATTGTTCATAACAACTCGCATCAATCTCAAACTAAAGATTTATAATCCTCAAGTGTTTTTGCGATTTTTAGGTTCTTTTTGTTCAGATAATTCAGAGATGAATCCTGAGTATTTTACAAAAACATCAAATTCGGTCAAGAATTGTAAGCTGTAAAAAATTTAAAAATCAGATTTTTTATGCGATTTTGAATTTTTAGTATCAAATTTAGATTTAATAACTTTTCCAATTCGGTATTTTTAATTTTGGACAATTTTATTATGGGCCAATTTTATCATACGATACTTTTCCAATTCGAG
>JAAAKG020011639.1:0-20970 GCA_010014905.2 Druon quercuslanigerum | reverse complement strand
AAACTTTAGTTTTATGAGAAGTGTACGGTTATCTAAATAATATATTCAATAATAATAATAATAATAATTATTATTATAATAATAATAATAATAATAATAATCAGTGGAACAAAGGTTCCCAGTACTTTGCTATACAAATTATAATGTGTAGATTTTTGAAGTCTTCTAAAAAAAGAAGCTTTTTGTTAGAATTTTTAAATGTTTCAAGAGAATGAAAAAATATCTTAACATTCCTTGGAAAATTTAAACTAATTTTTTATTTAAAAAATAAATAAATTTGAAGGGAAAATTGTCAATGAACTAAAAATATTAAAAATTATTTCTCGTAATTTGGAAAAAGAATGTGAACTTTTTCATAGCTAAGTTTGTCAATTAACAAGACGACAAAATTGTATAAAAACTTCTATCAAGTTTGAAGCTTTTAAAAAATTAAAAATAAATTTAAAACATGAAAAAAAATTTAAAGTTCGAAAGTTAAAAGAAGTTAAAAGATAAAAAGTACATTTTGAAGTTACTGGGAAAATTTAAATGGATTTTTTATTTTGAAAAGTTAACTTTAAGAGAATATTCAAAAATACTTAAAAAGATTAGAAAAGATTTCTAAAACCACCATAACAGATTCTGGAAGATTTTAAGGCAATTTTTGCAATTTTAAGCTAATTATAAGGTTTAGTAGGTTTAGAAATGATTACAAAAACAATTTAAAATGTGAAAATAATTCCAAAAAATTGCTAACAAAATGTTCATTTTTGAAGGATTTATAAAAAGTTTTGAAGGTTTTTAGAGAGTTCGAAAATGAATGTGGATGATTTTAAAGCCGAATTTTTCAGGTTGCGTGATTACAAAGTTTAATAAAAAAAAATCGAGTAATATTAAGGGACAGTAAGATTTTTCTAAAAGATTCAAAATTAATTAAAAGTTGAAAACATTTTTAAATAGTTAGAAACATTGTCAATTTTTGAATATTTGTTAGTATAAATGTTGACGCTTCTTAAAGATTTTGAAAGGTTTCAGGATATTACAAAAGCCCTAAAATTCCTGGGATTTAAACTGACTTTTTAAAAACTTAACTGTTAAAGAATATTTAAAAAGACTAAAATTTTTCAAAAGATTTCCAAAATTGTAAAACCGAATCTGAAAGATTTAAAAACAAGTTTTTTTTTATTTTTTAGAATCTCATGAAAATTTTTGAAAAATGTCAATAATTTTGAAAGATATTTGGAAGGCTTAAATGTTTTGGAAATTATTAAAAAATAATTTGAAGTTTAAAAAGATTTATAAAAATTCAAAACAAAATGTACATTTCGGAAGATTTTTACCAAATTTTCGAAACTTTTAAATAAAAAACTTTTTTTGAAACTCATGGGAATAATTTTTATGTCTCAATTTTGAACATTTGATTTTTAAAGAAAATATAGAAAAGTTTCAAAACATTTTAGAGGATTTCTACAAATGTCGAAAAAAATCCTGAAGATTTAAGGGTCACTTTTTAAATTTCAAAGGTTTAGGAATAATTCGAGTCAGTTTAAAAGATATTTATTATTATTATTATTATTATATTTCTATAACGTTTAAAACCAATTAAGAAATTAACCTAAAAAAATATTTATTCTTAAATTTTATTCTATATTCAAAATCATTTATCATCTCAAATGATAATTTCAGTGATATTTTTTTTCTTTTTTGACTGAAAACCTTTTTTTACAAATTGAATTATCTGGTTGAAAATTAGACTTTCTTGTTTGAAAATGCATCTATTTTCGTTGAGAATTTCACTATTTTGTTCAAAAGTCTACCCTTTTGGTAACAAATTGATTTTTTTTATATACATCTGAAATCTTTGAAATTTGTTAAAAATTTTCCCAAATAATCTCAGAAAAATTATATATGAATACAATCTTAAAACAAATAAAAAAATAAACATAAAAAAGTTTAATCACAATTTTTATTTTGTAGTCAAAATTATTTATCACTTAAAATTATAATTTGGGTGATATTTTTGTTCTTTCATGACTGAAAAATGTTTTTTGATTAAAAATTGAACTATATGGTTTGAAAAGTCGTCTTTTGGTTTAAAAATTAATACGCTTTAATTGAGAATTCCACTATTGCGTTGTAATATAATATTACAATAATTAATAATAAAATATTTAAACAATAATAAGGTATATTTTTAACGGAAATGGGTTATTTTAAACAAAAATCATTTGATTTCAATCATTAAACATACAATTTTGGAAAATTTTGGGTTATGTTACTATTTTGCATCGAAAATTGGTATTTTTAAAAAGATTCAACCCTTGACTGTCTATATAATGTGAAAAAGAATTTAATATTAAATTCGGCAGTTAAAATTAAAACCTTATTCAACCATAAAAATATAGTACTTTTTCTCTCATTTAAAAATTCTCTTTTGGTAGAAATTTAATATTTGTTACTTAAAAATGCAACTCTGTTCGGTTGCAAATTATTGTTTTGGTAGTGGATTCCACTATTTTGTTAAGACTTCGCGTTTTTTGGTTCCATCCAACTTTTATTTTATTTAAAATAAATATATTTTTGGTCGAAATATCAAATGTATACATTCTTCTTTGCAAAATGATCTTTTCTGTGTAATTTAAAATTGAACTCCTCAGTTGAAAGTTCAACTTTGTTATGAAAAAACATTTTTTTCTTGAAAATTTATCTTTTGGGTTAAAGTCTTTTTTTATATAAGTTAATTGTTTTACTAAGAATTTAAACATTCCATGTAAAGAATCATCAGTTTAGTTCAAAAAGTATCTTTTGACAAAAAGATTAACCATTTTGCTAAAAATTTCATTTATTATGGTTAAAAATTAATTTCTTTCAACTGAAAATTCTAAAAACTCCATTCTTGGCTGAAAATTAATGTCTTTTATTTGAAAACTGAACATTTGTTGATTTTTTGTTGTAGATTAATTTTTTGTTCAAAATGCAACTTTTTGGGGGAAAATGACTCTTTCTTGGTTCAGGATTCAACTATTTTGTTGAGAATTCGAGTTCTTTGGTTGAATTCAACTGGTTTTTTAAAATGAAAAGAATTTTTGTTTGAAGTATCAACATTGTTTGTGTAGAAGTAATCTTTTTTTGGTTGAAAATTCAATTAATTCGTTGAAAGTTGAACTACTTCGATAAAAATTAATTTTTATTCTTGAATATTAATTGTGTTGATTGAAAATTAACTATTTTGTCGAAAAATTGTCTTTTTGAGTAGAAAATTAATATTCTTGGTAAAAAAGTCTTTTTATTTGTCATTGAAAATGCAACTTTTTGGTTGTAAGTTGAACTTCTTCAATAAAAATTAATTTTTCTGGTTGAAGACTCATCATATCAGATATAAATTTTCATCAGTTATCAAAAATATTCTCGTTGCTTCTACTTTCTCTTATTTCAGCTAATAAATACTATAAAATCTAAAAATGTTGTATTAATATTAATTTTATATTTACTTTAGAAATTGCGAAACACTTTTGTTTTCAAGTTTAATACAAAAATACAAAATTAATAATAAAATTTGTGTAGGTTCGTTTAATAGCGGGACCACTGCCAGTACCATTACCCCGGGAATATGGAGGATTAATGCAACTAGAAACTTCAACTCGTGGGGCAATTGTTCTGGGATGTATAGTTCCGGAAAGGCCAGTTTACAACCCGGAAATGCTGGAACTTATGGTCACCGGAAGTGGAGCTCCAAGAGTTAGAAGAGCCCGATTAGGATACCCTTCTGAGGCGAGGTTACTGGCTTCCCCAAAAATGCAGGGGTTACTATCAGCCTGCAGGTAAGTCCCAAAAAAATATGAAGTCTTTTCATACTACCTAATTTATATTTTAAAAAGTACTAATTTCAACTTTAATACACAACAAACTCTTCTAATTTGAATTTCGCGCCAGTTATTTTTTAAAAGGAACGCCACTATCAAGACCTGCGCAGTATAGTTCTGTAGTAAAGACGCATGCGCAGCAGTGTTCTCCGAACCTAACTTCTGCGCAATGAGCTTCTATCAAACTTATAGCTGCGCAGTTAGTCACCAGAAAAACCGTAATATTTTAATTACGGGTCACTTTTTCTTGCGTAATTCTGACTTTCACAAATATAACATTATTGTATACTGAAAGAACGTTTAAAAAATACAAGTTTACTCAAGTTTGGAGTTTGTGTAGGAAAAATAAAAAATTTCATATTTTCAGATTAAAAATGCAACTGTTTTGTAGAAAACTCGTTTTTTTGGCTTGAAAATTCCACACTTTCGTTGAAATTATTTTTCTTTTTTGACTGAAAAATCTGTTCGGGGGAAAATTCTTTTTGTTAAATTTGATCTTTTTTGTTGAAATATCAAATATTACATTTTACTTTGAAAATTCATCTTTATGGTTCAAAAGTTAACTATTTTTATGCATTTTTTTGTTGTTGAAAGTTATTTTTTGAACTGAAAACTTAAGTATATATTTAAATTTCGAATTGAAAAATGTATTTCTTTTATCTTCAATTTCGTTTATTTGATAGAAAATTATTTTCGATTGAATATTTTTTTTTTGCAAATTTAATTGGTTTATTCAAACTCTTTTTTGCTTCGAAATTATTTTTTAAACTTAAAATTAAACTATCCAATTTTGATCCACTTCTTTCATGGAAAATTAAATTATTTTATGAAAAAATGTTGTTTATTTATTTGAAAATTAATAATTTTAACTGAAAATCTAACTATAGCCTTTTGGTTGCAACTTTAACATCTTGTTAAAAATAATTTTTTTTGTGAATTCGTCTTTTTATTAGAAAATTATTTGTTTGAATGTTCATCTTTTAGGTTGAAAATTCATTTGTTTGGTTAAAAAATTAATTATTTTATTGAAACTTTATTTTTTTTTTTTACTGAAAGTTTAACTATATTCAATTTTTGGTTGAAAAATGATAAGTTTCAGGTAAAAATTAATTTCTTTCGTTAAAAGTTGAACTATTTGGTTGAAAATTCATTTATTTTGTGAACAATTTGTCTTTCTCTTAGAAAAACTAATCTTCTTGTCTGAAAATTCATTTTTTTATGGAAAATTTTTCTCTTTTTTTGAAACTTCATTTTTTTGGGGGTTGGAAATTATATTTTTACTAAAAATTCAACTATATTCAAATTTTGGTTCAAAACTCATATTTGTCGATTGAAAATTCATTATTTTTTTTTTTTAAAGTCGTCTTTTTTGGTAGAATATAATTATTTTGGGTTGAAAACTGATCTTTTTTTAGCTAAAAATTTATTTTTCTCGTTGAAAGTTGAACTATTTTATTGAAAATTCATTTTTTTATCTGAAAATTTAACTATACCATTTTTTTATCTGAAAATTTATCTATTCCATTTTTTTTATATAAAATTATTATTTTAGTTTAAAGTTCATTTCTATAGTTGAAAATTTGTCCTTTTTTTAAAACTTCAACTATTTAGTTGAAAATTCATTTATTTTGTGGAAATTTTCACTTTTCAGCCAAAAAATAATCTTTCCATTGGAAAATTACTCTTTTTTGTTAAAAATTCAACCATTAAATGTAAAAAAAAATAGAGAAAGTTGCAAAAATACTTAGTTTAAAGCGTTAAATCACTAGACAATAATGTTATATTTTTGAAATTCAGAACTTCGCAAGGAAAACTGACTGAGGAAATCTTGATTTTTCAGTTATCCAATTTGAATTTTCGCGGTAATTATTAGCGTACTTCGGGCGCGAAATTCAAATTGCAAAAACTTATTTCTTCAATATTTCTCAAAATAATTATGTTCTGAAATTTGGAATGTATAGCAGAGCAGTTGGAGATCGAGCAACCGAACCCAGGGTGGCTCCCCTGAAAATGAACTCATCAACCGAGGACTTGAAGGAAATGCACCTGAAGAAAATAAAACCCAAAACGGAAACAAAACCGATTCTCCAAAGTCTCCGGGACGGAATTGGACAACTAAAAAAGACAACGGTACGTGAGCGAAGCGAAACAAGGCACGGATCATGTTCAGGAAATGGATTCCTCGACAGAATTTCAAAGCTAACGCATGGAAGTCGCAGCGGAAATCCCGCAAAAAAATCGGCCTCCTTCACTTTCGCTGTGCGACCCGAACTTGCCATGAAAGCCCAGGAAAGATATTCGAGTTTGGAACCGGAAATGAGTCAAAATCACTCCAATCTTCACAATTCGAAGCTGCCAGTTCAACGATCGGTCTCCACGAGTGTTCTCGAAGTTTCTGCAGATGTTGAAGTTCAGCCTAATTATTCGAGAGTCCTGGATAGTTTAACTCCTCTGCCATCGCCTCCGAAACAAACGAAGCAAAAGGCTGAAGATATTTACGCCGAGATTTGTGAAAACTTTGTTGCTGAAGCTAAAGCTGAATCGGAAGAAAAATCCGAGTCGAGAATAAAACCTGAGAGAATTGAAGGCAAGGCGAAAATTCAGAGGCAATCTAGAGTTCAGAAATCTCAAATTCAAAAGAAATTGCAGATTCAGAGTCAGAATGAAATTAAATCAGAAGCTGAATTTAAATCGCACACTAAAATCCAACCACTGATTCAATCTCGGTTTCAAATCGAAATTCAACCGGAAATTCAACCGAGGTTTCAAATTGAAACTCAGCCGGAAATTAAGCCCAGGTTTCAATTTGTGACTCACTGTCAGCCTGAAATTAAACCGAGATCTAAACTTAATCCTCAACCGGAGATCAAACCGAGATTTAAAACTGAAACTCAGCCAGAAATTCAGCCAAGATTTCAGATTGAAACAGAGCCACAAATTAATCCTCGATTTCAAATTCATCCACAGGAAAATCATCCAGGGAGTCATGTGATGGCAAGAATCAAAATCATTGTAAAAAGTAAAGAGTCGTACGAAAGTGAGCAAGTAAAAAAAGAAGGACGGTACGTTAATTCGGTGATGATAACGCACAGTGATCCAATTATCAACAGCGATGATAATGTAATATATAACTCAATTTTCTAGACTATTTCGAATTTCTAATGATACCTTTTATTGCAATTCTCTTCTTTTCAATAGACTTGATCTGTATAAACCGACATTTGTATAAAGTATAAACAATATGTAGAAAAAGTATGCTGTACATATTACTTAATTGTAAGAGTATTATTAAAATTTTCTTCAAGAAAATAATTAGAATATGTAGTGAACGGCTCAATTTACACGCGAGATGAATATTTGTAAAACGAGATTTTTATAAAGACTTACAACTTGTAATAAAAAAAGACCATTAATTATTAGCTTTGGATTTACTTAATTTTTTCTTGATCTTACAGATTTCATATTTTTCCTCGACTTGATTTTCTTATTTTTCAGCTTACTTTTTAATTTAGATGCCGATATAGGTTTCGGCTTGAACCTTGATTTTGAGTCTTTTTTCTGAGGTCCTTCTTTGATGGCGTTCTGCATAATCTCAACTGCCTTCGTCGGTTCTTCATTTATTTTCAGATTGAAATTCATGTCGGGATATTTTCCTGAGAAACCTCGGGGGAAAAGGGGCTTTGATAACATATTTGAGAGTTGATGTCTTTTGGCTTTCAAAGCGCGTTTTATATTCGCCGTTTCCTCATTGTCAGACGTAGTGTGCCTGAAAATATAAATGAAAATATAAATTTAAAAACAAATATAAATTTCAAGTTAAATATAACAGGGTATCTAGTCATAATTATCGAAAAAAATTCCCTGACAATTCCAGGTTTTTTCCAAATATCATTTTTCATGGTGCGGAGTCTGTCATATATTTCGCATTTTTTTAAACAATCAATTCAAAATAGGTATAGTTTCGCGCGATTATTATTTTTAAAAAATTCTAAGGATACAATTTACCAGTGCAGATCAATTTTTAACTAAATAGTTGAATTTCCCACAAAATAAAAAAAAAAAAACAATTTTTAACCAAACTGATGAATAATTGCAATAGATCATCAACTTTTAATCAAAAAGATCAATTTTCAACAAAAAAGTTTAACTTCCAATCAAGTTGTCTCATTTTCAACAAAAAAGATCAATTTACAAATAAAATTATGAGCATTTAATTGAAATACTTGATTTTTCAACCAAAAAGATGAATCTTCAAATAAGAAGATTAAGTTCCAAACAAAAAAACTAACTTTCTACTAAAACATACTAAAAAAGACGACATTTCAGCCAAAAAGTTAGGGTTTGAATTTAAAAATATGAATTTGCAAACAAAAATGAAGTAGATACATTTTCAGTTTAAAAAATTAGTTTTTAACCCAAGTTATAAAATTTTTAACTAAAATGATGAATCTTCAACTTGAATAGTTAAATTTGAAACCAAAGAGTTGAATTTTCTACTAAGATGATGAATATTTACCTGTAATAGATGGATTTTCAACTAAAATAATAAATCTTTAACTGAAATAGTTTAATTGTTTACCAAAAAGATAATTTTTAAAAATAAAATTATGAATACGTCACTAAAATACCTAAATTTTCAGCAAAAGAGTAGAATTTTCAAACAAGAAGATTAATTATTTACCAAAAAATATGATTTCTCAACAAAATACATGAATTTTGAACGAAACAATTCATTTTTGTACTTAAAAATACAAATTATCAAGCAAATGGTTGAATTTTGACCTAAATTTTAAACTGAAAAATTAATTTGCAGCTAAAAATATAAATCTTCTACTGGAACAGTTGAATTTTAAAGCAAAAGCATAATTTTTCAAATAAAATTATTATTATGTAACTGAAATACTTGAATTTTCAGCGAAAAAAATGAATTTTCACACAAGAAGATTAATCTTTTGCCCAAAAAGACGATATCTCAACCAAAAACATAAATTTTCAACAAAATAGTTCAATTTTGTACTAAAAAAGACAAATTTTCAAGCAAATAATTTAATTTTGAACTAAAAAATACCAATTTTCAACTAAAATTATTAATCTTTAACTGCTTCAGTTGAATTTCACACCAAAAAGATCAAGTCTCAGCTAAAAATATGAATCTTTAACTGGAATCGTTGAGTTTTAAACCATAAAAATTAATTTCTGCCAAAAAAGACGGATTTTCAATTAAAAGATAATAAAAAAAAAATTATTAGTTAAATTTTCGGTTAAGAAAAGTATTTTTATCTAAAGAGATGCATTTTTAACTAAAGTGATGGAATATTTAACTGGAATAATTACATTTTTGAGCCAACAAATAAACAAATTTCCAGCAAAACAGTTTAATTTTCAACCAAAAAGATGCATTTTCAATTGCAGTGATGAATTTTAAACACAAAAAATTAATTTTTAACAATAGGGTTAAATTTTTAATCAAGTAATACAATTTTTATTCCAAAAATGATTAATTCTGACTGAGAGAGGGGGAGGGGGGATATTGCAAACAAACTGATAAATTTCCAGTAAAATACATACAGTTTCAACGAGATACTTAAATTTTTAACTAAAGACGACCAATTTTTAACCAAAAATAGAATCGTTAAAAAAATCAAATTCAAACAGAAAAAAAACGTTTTTTGAACAAAATATTTAAATGCTCTAATATAAAGTTACTTTTACAAATGAAAAAGCATTGTTATTTCATTTCATAATGCAATTGAAACAAAAAATTAAGCACGCTCGCGAAAAAAAATCCCTGATCCTAACAAAAAATCCCTGACAATTTCAGGTTTTCCAGATAAGGTAGACACCCCGTGTACTTGTAAATATATAAATAAAGGGGGTTCTTACTCTCTAGCATCATCAATAATTAAATCCATTTCTTCGGCTGCTTTACGAATCCAGTCTTTCTGGAAATTACTTCTTCGAGATTTTAATTCCAGCTTGTCAATTTCTCGGGCGACATCAACTCTTTCCTTCACTGCTTGAAGCATGCGCTCTGCGACTGGGAATGTTGGTATGTCGTGTTCTGAAAATTAAAAGAGTTACGTTACGTTACCAATTTTTGTTATTTCATGAACCCACTACCCCGAAAATAACATAGCCATTGGCTAAAGACGGATTTTGCGTTAATAAATTCTTTTAAATAATCCCGGTCATTTTCCGGTTCGAAAACCTTTTTCACGGTCAATGAAATTCAAAAATTCTAACTGTAACGCTTAAAAATTTTTTATTTTAAGTAATAAACACTGAATTGCAAATCATTTTAAGCAATTTCAAACTAGAAATATTAATAATTGAACGATTACATTTTTGTTATAAATTGAACACTTGTCAAATTAAAAGTTAAATTATTTTCATTTTAACTAGTTTAAAAATCCTTTGAAAGCTTGAAAATTTTATTTCAAAATCTTGAAATATCTACATGTTCTTTTAAATTTTTTAAATATTAAATTATTCTTCAAATTTTTTCAGAACTTCAAAACACCTTTTGAAATGATTCGAATTTTTCCTACAAATTTTTTTGTAAGCCTGCGAAATTAAAAATATTTTCTTACAATCTTCCAGATTCATATTGAGTAATTTTGGAAATCTTTTTAAATCTTTTAAAATATTCTCTTAAAACTATTTTTTCAAAAAAAAAAAATATTTTTCAATTTTCCTAGGAATCTTAAGAAAATGTTTATTATTCTTTTGAATCCTTTCAGAATTCTTAAAAAGTTTCTAAATTTTTTGTATGAAATCTGTATACGTTAACGCATCGTTTAAATTATATGAAATCATTTCAAATTTTTAATTAATTTTAAATCTTTTCAGACATTCCAAATATTTTTTCAAACTACTAGATTTTTTTCTAGAAATTATAGATGCTCAATATTTATTATACAACTTTACTTGTAAATTAAATTTTTTCAATTATAAAAATAAAAATGGTTCAAAGTTCAAAATAAAAACATTCAAAGTTTAGTTTTTTTATTAAAGTTTGAATATTTGATTTACACTTACTAATTTTAGGTAGACAATAAAATGTTTCTAAATATCAGATAATTGTTATTTTTCTTAATAAAAACATTTAAAAACTTCAAATTTTAGACTAAAAAAATATTTAAAACTTAATAAAGGCCTTTACTTATAAACATATTATTTTAAAGTTACATAATTTTAAATTGAAAATAGTTTACAAAGTTTGATTCGCGCATTTCTGGAAATTTTTTTTATTTTGAACTGATTCCTAATCGACTTGTAAAATAAATCATTATTCACATGCTAACTACTACTTGTTAGCTGCTACTATTTTTTATTTTTTTAAGTCTTTAAAAGTGAATTTGAAAATTCTATGTACGCCTAAAACTTAAAATTGAAAATATAAAATTTGTAAGTGACAGATTTTCGAATTACACGCTGCACATAAGTGACATTGCTGCTTAAATCGACTTTTTCAATGCCAAGTTTAAGAGAATAACCCTAAGCGGCAATGTCACTTATTTATCTTTTTAGTTTTTACAGCAGAATTAAAAAAGATCAAACTTCAACTGATTATTTGAGAAACTTATGAAATAAAAAGACAGACTTTTTTCTAAAAATTTGTAAAATTCCCGGTCAAAAAATAAAATTGCTGTCATTTCCCCGTTTTTCCTGGTCTTATAAAATTCCCTGTAATTCCCGTTTTCCCGGTCCAGTAGCACCCTAGAAACACTTTAAATTTCTAAGATTTCAAGCCGAAATATATTTCATTTTCAACATAAAAGATTAATTTTCTATCCAAAAGGATGAGTTTTAAACAACACCGTTGAATTTTCACCAAAAATGACATTAATAAAATAGTTCAAATTTCCAAAAATAATTATACATGTAACTAAATACTTGAATTTTTAATCAAACAGTTGAATTTTCAGCATACAAAGATGTATGTTCAATCCAATGCTACAACTTTCAAAATGAAAATAATAAAACTCAATTAAATATTTAAGTTTCAAGACAAAAAGACAAATTTTTTAGATGGCAGTTGAACTTTCATTTAAAAAATTCATTTTCAACCCAGAAATATGACAGTTATACAGTGAAATATGAATTTTTAACAAAAGAATAAAGTTTTTAAGCTAAAAAGTCGAATGTTTTGGAAAACAGTCCACTTTTAAATAGGAAAAGATTAATTTTTTACAAAAAGATAATTTAAAATCAACAATAATTTTCTACCCTAAAAATAAGAAGTTTCAACAAAATATATGAACTTTCTGCCAATTAGTTCAATTTTCTACCACAGTTAATATTAACTGTTCACAAACTTGTTAAATTTTGTAACCAAAAAGATAAACTTTTAACCGAGAAAATTGACAAACTTTCGTCCAAATAGACAAATGTTAAAAAAACAGTTAAATTTTCAACACCAAAATTTGAATTTTTTGAAAAGATAGCTCATTTTTTAGATAAACAGTTATCTTTCAATGTACAAGGATGAATTCTAAACAAAAACGACGAATTTCCGACCCAAAGAATTAATTTTTTACTAAGAGAGACAAATTGTTAACAAAATACATAAATTTTCAAATAAATAATTTAATTTTCAACTAAATAAGATCATTTTCAGTAAAAAGAATTCCAACAAAATGTATGAATTTTTAACTAAAATTATGAACCTGCAATTCTGCAATCAAGAAAATGAATTTTTAATAAAGTTAGTCATCTTCTAATCAAAAAAGACAAATTTCCTAAACAGCAGTTGAATTTTCAATCCATAAATATTAATTTTCTACCAAAAACACGATTTTTTAATAAAATAATTGAATTTTTCACAAAGGGATAAATTTTCAATTAAAATGATTAATCTTCAAAAACAAACAAAACAAAAAAATTCTAACAAAGTAGTTCAACTTTCAACCCAAATTTCAAATTTTCTTATAAAAAAAGCAAGTTTTTAAAAAACGAAGATTTTACAGTCAAGGCAGAAAAAAAATGTAATGCAAATTGTTGATCCTTCAAGTCAAACGACTATTTTTTGTAAAACAGTTGCATTTTCAACCTGAAAATATGAATTTTCAACAAAACAGTTAATTTTCAACCAAACAGTTGCAGTTTAAAGAGAAAAGAGGAAATTTCTACCAAAAAGATTAGTTTTCTACAAATAAAGACGAATTTTTTAACTAACAAAATTAAATTTCATCAAAGTAGTTAAATAATAAACAATAAAAGTATAATAAAGAGGTTCAACCAAATAATTGAATTTCTACCGAAAAATATGAATTCTCAACGAACAATTAGAAAATTTAACATAAAAATATAATATAAAATAACTATAGGAATTAGAAATTAAATGAAAACTAACAAAAAACGGTTTCGCAGAGAACAAGTTTAAAACCCTATTTTTTCATGAATTCAAGGAATTTCTGTTCATTATTTAGACTCTTTGGAATTAAATTGAATTATTTTGATTTTTTTAATAAACAGGATTTTTTTTAAAGTTCTTGAATATTAGTTCATTTTGCTTTTACTGAATTCAATTAAGATCAAGTTAATTATTTGAATTTTGATGAATCACCGTAACTTTTAGGAAATTTCTTGAGTTGATCCTTTCGATATTACTTAAATTATTCTGAATAAATTTTTGTCATTATTATATTTATGGGAAGGCGAAGACAAATCTCAACTGCACGTTTCTGAATTTTTTCGAACCATCAGAACTCACTTGAAATTTTTCGAATTCATTTCAATTTTGCTTCATTTAATTGAGTCATACTTTAACATTCTTCTGAATGAATTCCAATTTTTAAAATTAACTGTATTTGCTCAATTTTCTTCTAATTTTGTGAAGAGAATCCACTGGAAATCTTTTGAATTCATTTCAGTTTTAATGAATTCAGTTTAATTTTAGTAAATTGAATCCAGTTTTTGTTAATTCTCTGTATTTTTTGGAATTTTACTTCAATTCTTCTGATTTTTTAATACACTTCAGGTCTTGGAATTGAGTTATATTTTTTTAACTTATCGGAGTTTTGTATATTCATTTACATTAATTATAATTCCCCTAAACTTTTCTGCATTTATGAAAATTCTACTGTATTAAAAATAATGTTTTTGATTTTTTAGAAATTAATTCAATTATTTAAAATCTGTTGAATTCTTCTGAAATGATTTCATTTCTACCGAGTTCAACTACTTTTCTTTTATACAACGGCAAAAACGAATTTTATATAAATTTCACTGAATTCCATTGAGCTTTAGTTTTGGAACTTCTGAAATTCTTTGGAATCAAATCGAATTCTTATAAATTCCCTTAAACCATTCTGCATTCATATGAATTCTAATGAAATCAAAATAATTTGTTTGATTGATTAGAGTGATTAAAAATTCATTTTTACCTTTGCATTATTTTCAAGTCTTCTAAATTCATATCAAATCTACTGAATTCTACTAAATTCAAATGCACTTTAATGGATTGAGACTTTCAGAACTCACTTTCATTATTTCGAATCCATTTCAATTATACAATTTTTTAGAATTCTCTGAAAACAGTTCGGAATGAACCACAATTTTTATATTCAACTGAATTCAATAAAACTGTTTCTAATTCAGTGGATTCTTTTGTATCTGACCATATTTATTCATGTATTTTAAAAGAATCCTAAGAGTTAAAAAAAATTAAGTGACTCTCAAAAGAATTAAAGTAAATTCGAAAAATTCAAAATAATTCACGTAAATTCCACATTATTCAACGAATTAGCAAAAATTAACTTCAATTCTTCCGTACTTTTTTAATTCACTAAAGGTCATCAAATTCAGACAATTTTTTACCTAAATTTATTAGAATTCCCTTAAAATTTTCTACGTTTATATAACCTCTACTAAATTCCATACAATTATGGTCAATTATTTTTATTCATTAGAAATTAATTAAATTCTTTGCATTCTACTAATTTTTTGTATTCTTCTGAATTAGTATCAATTTTACTTAATTCAATTGCATTGTA
The DNA here is from genome assembly GCA_010014905.2 of Druon quercuslanigerum. NCBI lineage: Eukaryota > Metazoa > Arthropoda > Insecta > Hymenoptera > Cynipidae > Druon > Druon quercuslanigerum. The sequence continues at coordinate 6,131 of JAAAKG020011639.1, read as the reverse complement.
TAAATGCTTCTGAATCTTTAGAATTCACTTGAATTCTTTCCAATTCATTTCAATTTTACAATTTTTTAGAATTCCCTGAAAACAATTAAAAACGAATTTCAAATTTTAAATTCAACTGAATTCAAACAAATTGTTTTTAATTCTGTGTATTCCTTTAAATTTGGACATATTTATTCATGTATTTAAAATGAATCCTAAGAGTTTACAACAAACAAGTGAATCTTAGAAAAAATGAAAGTAAATTCAAAAACTTCAGAAGAATTCAAGTTAATTCCAAATTATTCAAGGAATTCGCAAGAATTCACTTCAGCTCGTCTGAATTTTTTAAATTCACTAAAGATCGTCAGATTCAGATAATTTTTTTACCTGAATTTATTAGAATTCCCTTAACAGTTTCTACATTTCTATAACCTCTACTGAATTCCAAATAATTTTGGTTAATTGTTTTCATTTATTAGAAATGAATTTTATTCTTTAAATTCTAATAAATTCTTTGGAAGTCTTCCGAATTAGTTCCAATTCTACTGAATTCAGCTGCTTTTTTTAATGCTTTCGAATTTTCAGAACTCGAATTCTTTTCAATTTATTTCAATTTTACAATTATTTAGAATTCCCTGAAAACACGTCTGCATGAATTTCAGTTTTTAAATTCTACTGAACGCAAAAAAATGCTTTTAATTCAACGTATTTTTTTAGTTTTTGACTTAAACTTTTCTACAATTATATAGACTCTACTGAACTCAAAGTCATTTGGGTTATTTCTTTGGATTTGTTAAAAACGAATTTATTTTTTGAATTCTAATACATTCTGTTGAATTCTTCTTAATTAGTTTCAATTCTATTGAAATCAACTTTTATGTAAAGGCGAAGAAGAATCTCAACTGCAATTTTTTAATTAATTGCAATCTTCAGAATTCACTTGAATTCTTTTGAATTCATTTTCGGTGTTAATAAATTCAAGTGAGTTTTAATAAGTTATTTAGATTCTTTAAAATTAACGAAGATTGTTTTTAAATTCCTCAAATTCTTCTGAATTCATTTTAATTCTTCTACATTCGATTAAATTAGTTATTTAAATCATTGGATTCTTTTGAATACAATGTATTCCTTAAATTAGGCAATTTAGGATTTTTTCCAACATTTTTAATAAAAACTGATTAAAAAATGAAAAGAAATCATACCTCGTCCAAGCGTTTTGCAGATTCTTGTGTAAAAATCTTTCTCCGTTGGTTCCATCAACAAAACGGTGATTCCTTCCTTCTGAGCTCTTGCAGTTCTTCCACTTCTATGAACGTAACTCTATAAAATAATTTTAAAAATAACCTCTTTTTTCATTTATTCCAAATTAACTATCTTATAAATTTAGTAATAATTATTGTAAATTACTTCGGACGTTCGAGGGACTTGATAATGAATAACGTGCTCGACATTCGGGATATCTAAACCCCTCGCAGCGACATCAGTCGCAATCAAAAGTGCCTTTTCATTCGCCTGAAATCTGGAATTAAAATTGAAATTATGTCAATTATTTACAATGATTTTTTATATGCGCATTCAATTCTTTTTCTAATCACCTCTCAAGGTTTTTCAGTCTTTGCCTCTGGGCCATACTTGCATGTAATGGAAAAGGATGACAGCCCAAAATTTCAAAAAGAGTCGCGAGCCTCTTAACGCAACCGATACTATTACAAAATACCAAAGTTCGTCCCTCGTGTCTCTTTAAGAAATAATATAAATAATAATCCTTGTAATCAATCGTGCAGGCGATTCTGCACTCAGTTAAACTGCCAGCAGTTCCTAAAATAAAAAAAATAAAATCTCAGCTATCAGGGTGTCTACTCGAAGCCTGAAATAAATCCCTGACAATTTCAGTTTTTTTTCAAGAACAATTGTTCATACTACACAGCCGTTATAATAGTTCACATGTTTTAAAACAATCGACTCGGAATATGTATGCAGTTTCGCGAGTTTATTATAAATAATGTTTGTTTTTTTAGTTTCTAGAGATTCAAAAAAAATATTTTGAATTGAAAAAGCTTTGAAAAATTATTCTATGTGATATCCTTAAATATATTAACCCCATCGATTTAATTAATATTAAATAATATTAAATAATACTAAAAACGTCATTAATCATTTCTTGAATTTGTCTCTAAAGTTCATAAATTTAAATAATAATTCAAACTAATTTTTATTTTATCTTTCTTAATACTTAAAATGCAGTGCATATTTAGTACAAAAAATCGTAGAATTTCCAACCAAAAAGATTAATTATCTACCATAAAATACGACTTTACACCAAAATACATGAATTGTCATCCAAATAGTTGAATTTAAAAAAAAATCATTTTTCAATTAAATAGTTGCATTTCGAACTTAAAAAATCAGTTTTTACCCAAAAATGGAAATTAAATTTTTGGTTACAAAAAATAATTTTTAATAAAAAAAAATCCAACCAAAATGATGTATTTTTAATAAAAATTTTACTTGCCATCAATAGTTTTATTTGAACAGATCAATTTTCAGTTTAAAAAATAATTTCCAACAAATCTGATGAATTTCAAATTAGAATGATGAATCTTTAACTGGAATAGTTGAATATTATACAAAAAAGATGAACTTTTAAATGAAATTATGAGTCTTTAACTGAAATAGTTCTTTAACAAAGAAGATTAAATGTCTACAAAAAAAGGGCGACTTCTCAACTAAATACATGAACTCTCACCCAAACAGTTGAATTTTTAACTAAAAAAGAGCATTTTATTAACTAAATAGTCAAAAAAATAATAATTTTGAACCAGAGTAATGAATTTTTAATACAAAATTATGAATCTTTAACTCGAATAGTTGAATTGTAAACAAAAAAGATTAATTTTTACTACAATGACGTGTCTTTAATTGAAAAAGGTAAATTGTCAACCAAAAATTGAATATTAAATATACAGTTAAAAAAATTGATTTTTAACCAAAAAGATACATTTATCAACTAAAATGATGGCATATTCAACTGGAATATCTAAATTTTCAATTTAAAAATTCATTTCAATGGAATAATTATATTTTCAGTTTAAAAAAAAGGTATAACTAAAAACATGAATTTTAAACTAAAATGATGGAATATTTAAATAGAATAATTAAATTTCCAGTTAAAAAAAAAATAATTTTCAACAAAAACAAAACTAATTTGCAAAAAATAGTAACTTTTTTAAAAAAAAAGTGGTAAATTTTCAACTGCAATGATGAATTTTCAATTGTAACAGTTGCATTTTTAAAAAGACGACTTTTTAACTAAAATTATTAATATTAATCTAGAATAATAGTATTACACAAAAAAAATGTAACCAATAAGAGTCGTTTCTACCAAAAAAAATGAATTTTAAGCTAAAAAAAAAAAATTTTCAACCAAAAAATTGAATAGTTAAATTCTTGGTAAAAAATATTCTTCAACCAAAAAGATGAGTTTTAAAATAAAATTATGATTCTTTGACTGGAAAAGTTAAATTTTAAATAAAAAATATGAATTTTCAACTAAAATGGTGTGTCTTTAACTGGAATGGTTAAATTTCTTGTTAATAAAAATAGTTTTCAGCCAAAGAGTTGAATTTTTAACTAAAACGATGAATATTTAACTAGAGTACTAGCATTTTTAATCAAAATGTTCAATCTTTAAGAAATAAGACTAATTTCATACAAAAGAAGATTTTAAAAAACAGGATTTTTCAACGAAATAGTCGAATTTTCAACTAAAAAAGTCGACTCTGCAACCAAATAGTTTAATTTTAAACTAAGAAAGATCAATTCTTAGTTTAAAAAATTAATTTTCAATCCAACGGACGAATATTCAATTCAAATTATAAATCTTTAACTGGGATAGTTGAATTGTAAGCATAAAAGATGAATTTTCAAAAATTTCCACAAATTAAATTGTTAAATTTTCAGTTAAGAAAATGAGTGTTCAACCAAAAAGAGGAATTTTTAACTAAAGTGATAGAATATTCAACTGGAATAGTTACATTTTCAGTTTAAAAAAAAATAATTTTCGACAAACAATGTCAACAAGATAGTTAAGTTTCAACTGGTATAATTAAATTTGCAGTAAGAAAATTAATTTTTAGCTAGAGAAAAAAAGAATTTACAATAAAATAGCTCTTTTTCAATCAAAGAAATGAATTTCCCATTAAAATGTTGAACCTTCAACCAAAAAATTAATTTTAAACACAAGAGTTTACCTTTTAACAAAATAATTAAATTTGTATTCCAAAAACGATTAATTCTGGACAAAAAATATTGTGGTTAATATTCCAGTCAAAAAATGATTTTAATTTGTATGTAAAAATATTTGAATTTAACCAAAAAAGACGACTTTTCAGTACGAGTTAAATTTTCGACTATGAAAGATTTTTCCCTCAAAAGGAAGAAAAAATTTCGAACAAAATGTTGAATTTCCCAGCCAAATTTGAATTTTCAAACAATGTAATTAATTTTGTACCAAAAAGAAAGATTTTTTCAACAAAATACATGAATTTTCCACCAAAAACGATAATTTTTTAAGTAAAAATAAAAGTGAATTCTTAGGTAAAAGAACTAAATTCACACCAAACAAATTTTTCAAGAAAACACTTAAATACAGTAATTTAAAGCTACTATTACATATCTAGAATGATTATTACTCAATTTTATATTGCAATTTAAAGAAAATTAGGCACGTTTTAAAAAAAGAATCCAGATTTTATATTTACCTTTTTCTTTCGTAACATCGACGATTTTAGGATTCTTGACCTGCAACATTGCAATAATCTTCTGTAATTTTTGTCCTGGAGTCAGCTTGAATATTTTACTTCTCGTGTTATTCTTCTTTTTTATCTTCAGATAATCCGGAATATCATGAACCATTGTCAACGTAGCAGAAAAGACGAATGTCTGGCGTTCTTTGACTTTCGATTCATCAAGATTTACTTTTTCAATAATCGAATGCAGTTCTTTAAAATGACCTTTCTCCAACATCCGATCTGTTTCGTCAATTGCTAAGAATCTGCAACGAAAACATAAATTAATTTAAAATTATCCCTATGTTATACATAACATAAAATGGTACGTTTTTACCCTTAAAAGGTACCTTTAAACAATAGAAAAAACACGCATGGTACGCGCGCAATTATTTTTTTCTTGCGAAATTTTTAGATTAAAATAAAATAAAAAAATAGACAATTTTTGTAGGACTCATTACCTATTATTTAAAATAATAGAAAAGCAAAGACAATATTTTTCATGATTTAGGAAAATTGATAGCTTCTGAAATGATGAATCTTCAACCAAAACAGACATTAATTTAAAACAAAACAGTTGGATCTTCAATGAAAACAGATTAATTTTCAACCAGACAGTAAAATTTTTAATGAAAATAAGAAAAAAATTTCCACCAAAAAGATTAATTTTCTATCAAAAAAGATTAATTTTCAACGAAATGAATTTTTTATCCAAAGAGATGAATTTTCAACTAAAATGATGAGTCACCAATAAAAATTAATTCTTATAAGTGTAGTTTAACCTTGACCGAACTGGCGTAATTCTCAATCAAATTTATGAATTTTTAACACAGTAGTTGAATTTTGAAATAAAAAACATCACATTTCCACCGAAAACTGAATAGTTAAATTTTTAGTTTAAAATAGTCATTATCAACAACAATAAAAAAGAAATTTTCAACGAAATAGTTAAATTTTTAAGCAAAGAGATGAATTTTCATCCAAAGAGGCGAATTTTGAACTAAAATTATGAATCATCAATTAAAAAAATGCATGTTTAACAAAGTAGTTCCACTTTCACCCAAGTAGTTAAATTTTCAAACAGAAATTATTACTTTTTAAGGAACCAAACGCATTTTTTATACAAAAAAGATTCAATTTCTACCACGGAGATTACTTTTCAACCAAAGATTTCAATTTTCATCCAAAGAGATGAATTAGTAAATAAAATAATAAAGAAATAAATACTAAATATAATAAATATATATATATATATATAATTTATTATATAATATATTATAAATAAAACAAGAAAAAAACGGAATTTCCAAAGAACTTGTTAATAGATAGATGAATTATCAACTAAAATACTATATCTCAATTCAC
>JAAAKG020011628.1:0-20971 GCA_010014905.2 Druon quercuslanigerum | reverse complement strand
CTGGGGGGGCGGAGCGTCGCCGCTCGTCTGGCCGCCCGACAGACGGCGCGCCTCGGGTGCGGCCGGGGGGGGGGGGGGGTGGGGGGGGGGGGGGGGGGGGGGTTGGGGAAACCAATAATAATATGTCAACGTCTATACCTGGAGTTACACCCAACATAACAATAGCCGAGCCAGTTCAGATAGATGCCTCTAGAGGTATGGTATCTATGATCTAGTATATGACTTCGCAACAGAGTACATATCACATAAGCCCCTTCCTACTAAAGGATTTTCTTACTAAACTGTTTTTTGTGGAATCGCGGAATCCAAAGGATCTCAAAACCGCGAACGAGTATGCATTAACCGCCGAAGAGCGACCGAAGTTTTCCCGGAAATTAGAAAGGTCTGCCTCTGCTTATGGTGTCTCAAAACAGGAACCTTCCGACAAATCATTCGAGGTTAACCCACCGTTTCCCCTGGTGTCTCTAAGAAAGCTCTGGATCAGGCACAATTTTCCAAGCTTGCGCCTGCACTATCGCCTCAAGTTCCTTACATGCCTCATTTTGCATCGTAATATTCTTACCCTTATCCTTATCCTTTTCCATTCCCTTTCTCTCAGGTCCCTTTCGGAACAACGGAGCCAAAAACATATCTTTATAACAATCTGCACAGCCGTCCTTCTTCAAGGCCCGGCTCCCCAGGATTATTGCTCAGTAAAAGCTTTGAACATTGACACTTAGATCAGGCTCGTCGGGCGGACGGCGACGAGTCAGGATCCTTCGACGCAGAATGAAACTTGTTGGAAAGCCTGGGTCAGGAGCAAACCTTATTAAACTCGATTCAAGCTCAAATTTCTGTCCGACACAACACGCTCGTGACTTCTTCTGAACCTGTGAACCCAATCCCGTTCACAGACAGGGAATCTCGAGAAGTAAAGGAACGACTTAGACCCGGGATTAAACTTTTTTTTAGAGTATTAGTAATTCGAGCTAGAACTAGGCAACCGTTACCTATAAATGTCAGGAACCCAGAAGTTATCGAGGGCTACCTACCCCGAAGGGATATATTTAGGTGAGGCCGATATCACTAATTGCAAAGGCCAGTGTCAAGGCCGCGTGGCCATCCCTAAGGTTACCAAATCTTTCAGTGCTGACGGAAATAGTGTTAATTCTGACCGTCCGGTGTTTTGAAAGATTTGTAGCGTGTTTCCCGAAGTAGCCCCTACTCTTCCAATCATAAAAGAAAAAGAGCCCTCTATAGTTCCGCTTGCTGACGCACCGCCTGTGCCACCATGAATCGCACAGTCGCCATGTGATTATGTAGACATCTATGTAGATGAAACTTTTTGTTATGACAATAAGGGTGATGCTAGAATCGGAGTTTGATTTAGACCTGACCACCCCCTAAACGCATCGCATCAAGTTCAGGTTCGCTAAACTAATAACTCCGTTGAAAACCAAGCTAACATCGTACCTGCCCAAAAGGCTCATAAGGTCGGAATAAATAAGAGCAGGTTGAACACAAACTCTAAGTTTCTGATCAACGGTGTACAGGAGATTACCCCCGTACAGGAAATTACGATGAAGTATTTAAGGATCGAGTTAAAAATTCTTCAGTTCCTACCAGAGCAATGAAGCGGCGCAGATGAGAACCCATAATCAGTTGGAGTCTCTGAATGAAAAATAAAATTTAAATATTGATAAATGAGATCCTGATGTTCAACCGCGAGTCGCTACTAAAAATTCTCGGGTGGATGGACGAAGTACAGTTCAGTTTAAAGATGTTCCAGAGGAGGAGCCTTCTCTCGTGGTGTCTTCAACCTCTGCGTGGATCAATCCTCCCCACCCCTATTGCGACCGCACTTTTAACGCCCGGCCAGAAAGGGGATTGAAATTCGACCACGACTACTCCAACAATTGAGTCCTCCCGAACAATAGTCCTCTCGAACCAAGAACTAATCCCGAAATAAACATCTTAGTAAAAGAAAAAAGAATAACACCTCCGTCCATGAGGGTACGAATTTTACGCCATTTGAGTTAATCTATGGTCGAGTCCCTCGTAATCCAAGTTCTTTCCCCCTAGATGAACAGCTAGAAACTTATGGTTCCTATCTGAAAAACCTAATCATTAAACTCGAAGCAAAAAAAAATCGCAGCAAGGACCCTGATTAAAGCCAAGGATTACTAGGGTAATCACTGATAAAGATACTCGGGAAGGAAAATTCGATGAGTGCGTAACGGGACCCTATATGGCAGTTGGGTTTACTGAAAACAATAATTTAGTTATTGAGGCTGGGAGCGGTGCTATGTTTACAAAGCATGCAGACAAACATTTCATTGTTCACTGCTAAGCACAAAAGCGCAGGTCGTCTATTGATCTTCCTTACATGACTCCATGCGCTTGGAGCATGGCCTGTCAGTTCTCAAGGCGGGATCACTTACCGGAACCAATAACTCAGCTCCAGCGCTGGAGCCTATTGTGAACGAATAGGACTTATCCACCGCCTAACCTCTGTGTAGTGGATAACAACATTCCTTGATGTTCAACATTACCGAGAGTTCCTGTGAACTTAAATCCAGCAAGTGATCAATCTACAAGACCAATGCTCAGCAGTAGTAAAAAAATTTTGCGACACGTTCATCAACAACATCCAGCTAAGAAATCGTTTCGTAATAGCTGGAAACATACAACAAGCGCTAAACCAACAATTGACCGAGCTGGAAGTTCGTACACATGAGACGCTGAAGGACGACCTATCCGAAGGAGTAATACGAAGTCAGAAAAGTTTACCTCTTTTCGTCGGCTTAATTGGAAATGCCTCCATCCCTTGACTGGTTTGACGACTTTCGGAGGGGTACAGCAAATAGATGAAGAAATTAGAAATCTGAACTTGAATCAGAAGAACTTCATTCATATCCTAGGAAAGCAGACCCATATTATTCGAGCTGATTTGGAAAAACTCCACAGGCAAAACGACAAAAACAGGAGAAACGATTCATAACCTATAAAAAAAGTCTACAGAAGCTCACGGAGGAAATAAACCAACTAGAAAATGTTAACGCCTGATAAAATTATTCTACGATACTAATGAGGATGTCGCACATCTTGATCTGAACATCCAAAAAACTGGAACCCATACTGAGGGATATCGAGAATTATGTTTCACGACTCAAGTTCCCTCTGTCTGGATCGTCCATTAGATTAGATGATCTAATACATATAGCAACAACTACAATAACATTTAGCCAAGGCAGACTGATAATGAGCCCAGATATTCCCCTAATCGATGAAAACAATTATATACTGTAAAAGATCCACTTGCTCTGTGTACAGAAAGCCATTTTAGGAAATTTTTCAGGAAGGGCTTACATCTTACTGAGCGAACCCTACTTGGCTATGGAAGAAACCAAGAGAAGAAGGACACTATAAGTAGTTTAGCTATTTGGAAGTTGTGCTCCATGCCTTCATTGGAAGGAGAAACCATCCAGAAAAGGTTATGATTGAACTAAGCTGTAATCATTTTACCCAAAGTTAAGACACAAAAGAAAATTCCTAGGGGATACTATTAGGTACTTCAACTGTCAGGAAGTTCCTGACATTCCATGTCTTAGGTGGAAGGATTCATACTCTACAATCAGTGTTAAATCGGTCTGAAATAAGTATATGTAATGTTAAGAGAAAAATATCGTCTTCTCCATGCCCTTAACTTTCGAGAACAAAAGTGTAATAAATTCCAGGGTGGAGTTGTGACGAGCTGCTAAATTTAAATTATTTCAGGGCTTACCCCACGTAACCCGGCAGCAAATCGTCTGCCGAAATTATTATGGTTTTGACGGATAACAATCTTGAATAGGCTGGCGAAAGAATGGGATTTTCCTCCCGTATGTTTTCTATCAATAAATAGGGAGATAGGAAACAGAGAATAAGAAGATAGGAAACAAATATGAGTAAGGAGATAGCAAAAATATAGAATGCGTGCATGTGTGTGTATAGACACATATGTAATAATACACATATAATAATATGTATACGTACCATCGCAGTGCCCTCCGCCTGTAAACTCCACTCTGTCACTTTACAACCAAGTTGAAATCTGGCTTGTACCCTTTATCTTTACACAATGCATTTAAAAAAAATTGTGTTACGAAAATGAATTTAAATTAACTCTTGAAGCAAATTATAAATTTTGAAAGGTAATTTCCTGCCACAACGCTTGGTACCAAGTCACGTGGCTGGAAATTTAGTCATCAATTTTTTTTGTTATCAGTTTTCTGTCTCGGCGGTCTAACGTCCACCTCATATGAGAATCCCTTATTCATCCAAAATACCCCAAATTATGTGCGGACACATACATATGAGTGACGGTGAGAGCCACTGAAAAATTTATCTTTTTAATACAAATAAATAATAAAAGCTTCTAGATTATTCATAAAACAAGTTAAAAGTTTAATTTATTCGGTTTGAAACAAAAAATTTTTTTGGAAGTTTGACAAGAGCAGCTGGTGCTACCTAGTGGCTATAAGCTCCTCTATTACTACGCGGAAAAAAATCCGTTCTACTAGATAAACCCAAACGTTCCCGAGCTCGACCGACTGCGCTTCGGGAAACGCATTCCTGATCAACTACAGTATCATGCACGCGTTTATCGACGCGTGTGATACCAGCGTCAGATGGGACCTTCTCTTTCTGTTGGATTGCTCTAGTCCCGCATCCGCAGAAGCAATGTTGTCTCGATACTAGTACGTGGGGCGTTCGCTAGTCGAATCAAACTGGTCCCAAGAAAATTGAACTGCCGTAGTTCCATTTTCGAACTAATACAGGTCCAGTACACGCGGAAAATATTGGTTCCAGGGTATTTGCTACCCCCCTGCACCCGGATTTTTTTCCGTGTAGATGGGGAGACAGGCAAGCTGCAGTTATCGCTGAAAACATCGACCTATGTATCTATGTCTTCATCTAACTAGAATCTAACGATCTCGATTTTAACTATTTTATAATGTAATAATGTTTATGAAAAGAGCCCTTTTCATGTTTGTGACGTCACAGCACTGCAAAAAAGAGTAATTTCGTGATTCTGCATTCACATCGTTCGAAACACACAATTTTTAAATTCAGTCCATAAGCATGGAACACGCCGTTTTTATGATAGTACTCGGCATGGATCAAACCACTTTACATTGATAATTTTGATACGTGATAGCTTCAGTTCTAAGCTTTGACAATAAAACATGATGTTCAGGAAAATGTGTATGGTGTAACGTGACCTGCTTTAATGGCAGAAAATGCTGCAACGGAAGCAGCAGCAAAAACATAAGATGTCGCTGACTGAAAGGTGCATTTTGATTTAGTTTTTGCAATTAATCTTTCAGAGGTAAAACAGATTAAACGCCTGCAACATCCAACGAGATCTGCAGGGTGTTTTATTCGATTTAGCAATCGACCGAGCCAAAGAAGTAGAGCAATGAAGATTTTCCTGATGGCCTAGGATGGCCTAGGTGATCCTGGAAGACCTTCGACGCGGTGCAGCTTCGCAGATGAAAGAATAGCTTTTGAAGAGTTTTAAGATTACGCAAACATGTCTAAAGTATTGCTGAAAGAAGCGCACGCTGGAGACAAGTTCAGTGAGTGGAAAGCAGCAATTCGTGATAAGTTTCGTGCACTAATTGAGAACGAAACTGGAAAATTGGTGGAGAGGCCTGCAAATCGAAGAGTGATCGGTTGTCGGATCGTATTAAGGAACAAATACGATTCCGATGGGAAGATAGAGCGCGGAAAAGAATATTTTTATTTTAAGAATAAATATATAAAGCATTTTTTTGTTAAATCAAAATGATATTTTTAACGCTCTGGTGTTGACTTTCAAAAAACTTTTGTAATAGTGGCTCGATTAAGCTCAATCCAATTACTGATAGCACTTGCGTTCAAACGTTATATGGTAGTTCATAAATGGAATGTTACCACAGCTTTTCTCAACGGTGAAAGCAAAAAATATATCATCAAGATACGTGAATTATTTCTAGAAACATTGAGAAAAAAATGTTGCAAAAAAATCGAGGAAAAGTTCCAGAAGATAAGGTAAAATATATATAGAAAACATTTCAGTTGACTATGATACGAAACGAAGTCTACGCTATGAAGAAACCTCTATGCGGATTCAAGCAAGCGGGGCATCAATGACATACCAAGTTAAATCATAAGTTGATGGAATTGGGATTAAAGCCATTGCATTTGGATGTATATACCTACGTGGGTAAATGCAATTCAGGTACGGTACTTGTAGCAATGTACATCAGGCCTGTGCAGATAGGGCAAATTGACTCAATCGCCACATGTTCGAGTTCCACCACCACTTACCTATTCTCACGTCCAGAGGCTTGAAAGTTGATCACTTTTAGGAAGTTGAATAAGTAGATGTCAGTGGTGGTGTTAAAATCTCATCTGGCAAATGAGCAATTTCGATGAAATTTTCTCTACCTAGACAGGCATGATGTACGTGGACGACTTCCTCGTGGCTTATTATTAAGAAGAATTCAATTATTCGAGAAAAAGCTGAAAAGAGGATTCAAGGTAAAAGACTCGTGTAAAATAAAATATTGCCTAGACTTGGGATTCACTCGAAAGGATAGTGAAATATGAATCTCTAAAAGTAACTACACAACGCAAGTGTTGGAGAAATTTGGAATGACAGATTCAAAAGCTGACTTCTCACCCCTGGATCTAGGACTTAAATTGAGGAAGCCTACGCAGTGAATTCACTGAGTCACCTTAGCAACAGTTTACAACTTCAGTCAGTCGTGATTGCTTACTTTTATTCCGCAATTTCAAACTCTCTTTCTCAGTACTGTTAAAAGTAGTAAAATTTATATCTCAACCCTTCATTTCTGTTGAAGTAATTAAAGATATATCGCAAATCTTCATTTTTGTGCCCTCGGCAAATTTGGTTTTTCTAAAAACAAATATTAGAAACAGTTTTTTTATAAGTGAAATTTTCCTTCAGTTATTTAAACAATAAATCGAATATTTTGTGAAACTAAAAACTATGTCGGCTTTTACCCTGAAATGAGGATATGTTCTTATGAAGGAAACAATTACTTAAGTATTTTTCAGGTACCCCAAATAAATGAAAGTAGACTGGAGTTTAGGCTAGAGCCTTTCTTCATTTCTATAGAATAAAAATTTGAGCCATATATAATACGAGTAATGATTAGTAACTGAAGTTTTATAGTGATCGAAAAGTTAAGCAAAAACCCCAAAAATGAAAACTTAAATTGTTCATAAGAATGAGATTGGCATTTTTTTGTTTTCGAAGTCTCTCGATAAGAATTACAGTGTCTTGCCATATTAATGGGCCAAAGCTAAAAACTTACCATTTTTACATTATTTTTGTCATTTAATTTAGGTACTTTGAGCGTTCTTGTGTTTTTAAACTCCTAGTTTGCTACATTTGCTAGATTCGCCAGACGATTTAGCACATTTTTAGGTCGAAAAAAGTCATCGTTCTGGACTGACTAGGGAAATATCAAAATATGAATCCCATCAAGTAAGAGTTAATTCGAATACTTAAACATATTTGGAAACATTGCCGAAAGATAAAGAGAAAAGCTGAAAACTTAAAGCAGTATTCCTCGTCGCATTGAAACTGTATTATCTGCTATAGGTTCCTATATGAAATACTATTTATCAGGCCAAAGCTAAAAAACTTAATTTTTTATAATTTTAAATAACCTCCACTAACTATTGAGATTATTATGATATCTACTGAGACATTTTCTGTAAAATCTTAGAGAAATATGTTATGGAGGATAAATTTTATTCAAGAAATAATTACCTACTTTGAACTCAAGCATTTTACAATAAAAAACTACTTTTAAATAGAATCATAATTTCGTATTCCCATCTTTACCAGATAGTAAAACTGCAATAAGACAAGGCATACTGTCCATACAGTTTTTCAAGTTTAATCTTTATCTCTGGGCTAGGTTCCCAAATATGATTCAGAATCCGAATTAGCTCTTACTTTGTCGTAGGATAGTGTTTACTGAAATTTTATTCATGAAGTTCCAAACGTTCTAAATGGAATTCACATCATCATATTTTCCCGTTCAGTTGAGAACGATGACTTTTTTCGACCTAAAAATGTGCTAAATCGTCTAGCGAATCTGGCAAACGTAGCGAACTAGAAGTTTAAAAACACAAGAACGTTCAAAGTACTTACAATAAATGACAAAAATAATGTGAACATTGTAATTTTGTAGCTTTGGTCTAATAATATGGCACGGCACTGTATTACGGGAGTAAGACCAGTGAGGGAAATTAGGGTCTATAATGTGGAGAGAGAGCATAGCAAATAATAATTAGAAGCATGTTTAAAATTTAGAATGGTTTATCATCACTTACATTAATCGTTGGTGATGACCAGTACGTCGCGTAATGCTGGAAATTAAAGTCTCCTCGTGAGAGGCGCGAGAGATCCTGTTGTATTGGTGGCCCGGATAAGAGCCGTGGGAATGGTTGGTTATCCTCTTCCGGAATACGGTTCCAGGACAGGGTAGATACAGGACAAGACTGACGAAGGGTTGCTCCGTCTCCCAAGGCTTCGTGACCTCTCTGAGGATTCCTTCTCAGCACGGGTACCGCTCTTTCGGGGGTTCAGGTGTATGCTTGGAATTTCCGTCCAAGTTTGATATAGTCTTAAAATCAGCCTTCAAACCAAAGTTTGCAATTATTTTGGTTTCCTATTGGGGTTTGCTTTGTCAATTTTGATATAACCAATCATAAATCTGGTTAATAGTTATAATTCGTTTTCATTATGAGTACATTTTTCTGTTGCAGTCTGGAGTCTTGGAGTCTGGAATTGTTATAAAAAGTGTAAATTAATTTTAAACTGTACAATCTAGTTTGTTAAGAAATAGTCAGAGCAGATTCGTTTCCTGTTACAGAATTTTTAGTTATGCGTCCCATTGTTTGTTCTTTATTACGAAGATTTATGTTTCTTCTTATAATTCTTTTGATTGTTATACCTTTTTCTTTCATCTTAAAGGAAAATGTTACTTCCCTATTTTTTGGAGTCAAAATGCTTTTATCTTTTGTAATGCGGCCATTTATCTACAAGTAAATAGGGTCCTAAATACCTCGCACAAAGGAAAACAAGAAAAAATGAAAAGCTCAGGGTGTCAGCTTCCCTAGAAGCGTTCCTAAGTCTTTAAAGCCCTTCGGGCGTTCTAACCCTTTCCTAAAGGGAACCATACCTAATTAAGAAAAGAAAAAAAATAATAAGCGATACACTAAAAATAATCAGAAGCTCAAAAGATTCCTACAGGCCAAGGTAGCTCAGTACTTAGGTAGAGGGCGAGGGTATTCAAAGAAGATCTGGCGAGACGGTTTTATAAAAAAAAATGTTTATAATAACAAAAAGGAAATTAACAAGGGTCCAGAGGATGTCACAATTTTGAGAAAATAACCAAAAGAAAGTTCCACTGCCTTATAACAAAATGAAATGATACCAAAAATAATATTGACACTTTAAGGCAAAGCGAAACTCGGAAATAATAATAATAATAATAATAATAATTTTACAAAGGGACGTTAACATACCATTAGGACAGCTTGGAGTGACCTGCTTACTGTTACCAAACACAAAAGAAAAGGAAGATCCGTAGACGTATCAATGGGAGAGACAAGGGAGGCGATATAATTAACAAATTAGTATTCAGTCGTTATCGTGAGTGAAATTGAGATAGGACAAAGAAAAGGACCAGGGGGGGGGGGTCAGAAAGATAAGGGGCGAGAAGGATCGGGAGGTTGGATGAAAATCACATGGAGTGTCGGAAAACTATGGGCGATAAGAGGTAGAGAAAGAGGTCATGTCGGGTACTTACAGTTCCAAATCGAAATAGATAACATAAAAAAAAGATCCTTATGACCAGGCCACTCCACTGGACACTGGGAGCATTATTAATCACTAGGAAACATCTTAAACGATACACAACGCAACGGCGATAAAAGCACAACCAGTCGGCACTCCATAATTTAAGTCTAGTTATCAACCATATTGAGCCAGCCAAGGAATTCCGCCATAATAAGGGCAAATCAACAAAACAAGGAACTTGGCTGTATCGCTATTCAAAAAGAAGAAAAAGGATCCAGATCCTACCTTAATACAAAACAGAAGACGAGGTTGGGAAGAAAAATTAGTACTGCGGTGGTCAACACCTCGGGCTTAAAAAGCGTTACTGACTAGAAGCGTGCCCGGCGTGTCCATCACCGTAAGAGGGGTCCCTTAATAATTCGGGGGGGGGGGAGATAGAGATAAGCGCAAATTTGACATGGGAATCCCTGCGGTCAAGAGAGAGAGAGAGAGAGAGAGAGAGAGAGCAATGATTCACTATTCCGTTGGTCTGCCTCGATGCCGTCCCCTCTTCTCACTTCCTTCCTTCCTTTCGATTTGTCGTTTCCTTAGGCACGGATTTCTTCTCAGTTCGAATTCGAACCACAGGACTAAGCTGCTAGGGGGTGGCTGATTCCTGGCCGATGGTTGGCGGATGAGACTAAACTGCCACTTCAGGGGGGGGGGGATCCGCCGACCCTCGACCATATAGAGAAACGTACGAGTTTTAAATAACCGTGATATTTCTCACACAATATAATTCTGGTGTAAATGCCTGTCCACTCACGGAATTTGTGGCTATTTAGCCCTGGGTCTATTCTTAGACTCATACTAAGAATAACCCTTAACGATAAAGGTAAAATTAGATAATTAGATATGGCTAAAATGCCTGTCCACTGATGGACTTTGTGGTCATTTAGCCCTGGGTTTAATTCTTAGATTCATACAAGAATAACCCTTAACGTTAAAGATTTCAATTGAACGCAATTACCTAATTATTGAGAGTTTGGGTAATTCGCCCACGGTCCACCCTCACCAGGAACGAGCCTTGAGTATGTAGATGTCCTTGAAACCCTAAATGATGTAAAGATAACAGGAATTAGCCTGAAGGCTGTCAAAGTCTCAGGACTGTAGAGGCCTCCCAACAAAATGGAGGTGCCCACGAATCCTAGTCGATGATGCCACAAGATGAGGATGTCCCGAGTCTGTCTTCTCGAGATCATAAAGCCCTCACAATACTTATATGCACATACATAAAAAAATAATAGTAAAAAAAAGAATTAGCAGGGGTGTCGGGAACGAGTGGCGTGACGAGAGGGGTGACGGTAGGGAGAGGGGGCTTATGTGTTTCGGGAGCGAGAGCGTGGACTACGGGATGCTCGTAGTGCGGTATCCGTCTGGGTTTCTTTGTCGGATTGGTAAACCAAGCTTCGGGTCGAAGTAGCCTGGTCTCTCGAACGGAGAGAATGTCTCGGAACGAGATCATAGTTCTTCCTTAGGCGCTCCAGGTACTCCTCCTCTGAAGGCACCTTCTGGAGAATCACTGTCTGATTGACCACACTGACTTCTTTCTTGGTTTCCAACGCCTTCTGGAAAGCGTGGAAAAAACTCGGGGTACTTTTCCTGTGTTTTCATCAAAGTCATACTCGAACAAAGATAGTGACCATCTCGCTAGGTTACCAGTAGGGTTCTTTAAATTGTGCAGCCAGCATCGGTCAAGGTTCGACTAGCATATGGTATGACATGCTCTAATCCGTCTATACTCTGCGTAAGAACGGCTTCTAATCCGGTGTTACTCGCATCGGTTTAAAGGACAAAGGGATTTCAAAATCAGGGCAGGTAAAGACCGGGGCCTGGGACAAGCAACGTTTAATTTCCTCGAAGGCAGTATGTTGTTCCTCTTTTCAAATCCACTGTTGTTTCTTTTTAACCAAACTGTTTAGCGAAGATGCCAATGTCGCGTAATTTGGGAGGAATCTGCGATACCAACTACATAAATCTAGGCACCTATGAAGGTTCTTAATGTTGCGGGGGGTCAGATACTTAAGGACGGAGTCGATCTTATCGGGATCTGTATGTAAACCCTCTTCGTTTACCAGAAAGCCTAGATAGTGTACTTGGAGACAACAGAATTCGCACTTTTCGTGGTTAATCTCTAGACCTGATTCGCTAATTTTTTTCAACACCCTTGAGAGCCATTTGAGATGTTCCTCGAAGGTTTTAGTGGCGATGATAATGTTGTCTAGATAGGCGAATGTGTGTGGTTCCATTTCAGGTACGATTAGCCTATCTAGTAAGCGTTGAAATGTCGCTGGGGCGTTGGTAAGGCCAAAGGGCATACGTTTGAAGTGAAACAAACCTCGTCCAGGAACCGTAAAGGCCGTTTTGTAGCGACTAGCCTCATCAAGGGGGACTTGGTAGAAGCCTTTGCGTAAGTTTATTTTAGAAATATATCGGGCGCTACGTAGTTTATCGAGAATATCGTTCAATTGAGGTAAGGGGTACGCGTCTTTCTTTGTGACTTCGTTTACTTTTTGAAAGTCTAAGCAAAACCGATAATCCCCACCGGGCTTGATTGCCATTACTACCGGAGATGACCAAGCACTATTTGACGGCTCTACTATGTCGTGGGCTTACATCTTACCTACCTCAGCAACCATGTCTTCCATCACTTTAGGAGATCAAAGATAATTTCGTTGTGAAATAGGGGTATGGTTGCTTACTTCGATTGTATGTTCTATCAAGTTAGTTAGTCCCGGTCTTTCAGTAGGTTATGGTAATTCGCGTTCTAGAAAGTCTTTCATCGAGTCAGTTTCTTTTATGGAAAGTTCTTTAAGTCCGCAACAATTTTCGGAGTGATTATTCTCTACCTCAAAATGATACCTCTGGTTTAAGTTGTCTTTTCATTACATTTCCGCATTATTCTATTGTTTCCTAAACTAAGTGTGTCTTCTGTGTTTAATTCATCGCTAGTGTCGTGGGTGAGCATACTAGGGGTTTGAATTTGTTGTTTGTGGGGATGCTTATTAAGCTTGGGATATCCTTCGTAGGATTTTTTGCAGGAATTTGAACGTTTTTGGTTTTTGGTCTAAAAAGCCTAAGGATTTTAATTTTGTTAGTAACCTAAATATGAAGTGTTTCGCTTTATACCCGATCATATTTGTAATTACTATTTGTACCATGGCTTCGTGTTCCGGTACCGGTCGTGAGAGAACTACTGTGTCAAGTGGCGTTTTTTTGGCTTTGGTGAAGGGAATAAGAGTGTGGGATGCAGAAAGGACAGAGAGTGGGGAGTTCGAGTGCAAAGGAAGAAGAGTGATTAAAGGCAAATGTGTCAAGGGTGAAAGTAAGTGGTATGAAGTGGAAATTTGGACAAAGGGAAAAAGTTTTGAGAAAAGTAGGGAAGGGATACGAAAAAGAGGCTAGTGAGAAAATAGGGGGGTTTCTAGACGGTAAAGGGGAGAAAACTGGGGAAAGGCAAGGGAAAGGGGTGAGAGAAACGTGAAAATAGCTATCTGGAATGTATCAGGTTTGAAGAATAAGAATAAAGGACTTTGGAGGGAATTAGAAAAGTAGAATTTGATAACGATAAGTGAAACCTGGGCAGATGAGAAGGACTGGAAGGGGACAAAAAGGCTGTTATGGAAAGGTTATGTGTGGACAATGCAAGCAGTAAGAAAAGAACAGCTTAAAGGGAGAGGGATTGGCGCCATGGTTTCAGGGATGAGAAAAGAATGAGCAGTAAAAGGGAGAAAAAATGGGGAAATGGCGGAAAATGATGGAATACGGTTCCAGGCGAGGGTAGAGAGCACTTTTTGGAGGCGTGGTGCTCGAGGCATTTATAAAAACATTTATAAGCTCAAGTCTTCGCGACCACTCGTAGGGTTCCGTCTCATCTCGGTTTCGGTCCAGGAACACTTTCGTGCAGGACCGTTACGAGTTGCAACTCATGGTAACAATTTTGTTACACAATGGAATATATTCTACAAAGATTATTTTATTACTGACTGCAGAAGGAACGAACCTATTTCCCCTATAGTGCATAGTACATTTTTCTATAAGAATTATGTCGTCTCCTGCTAGTTGATGTATGTGTTTATTTTTTTAATTTCTTATGGTCATCCTGTACCCTTGCTTGTACAAGATATGGTCCCAGTCCTAGCAAACAAAACCCGGGTAACACAAAGATCTGAAAATCACGCCATAATCAGTGAATGAAGCTAATGCATCATTAGTGACAATTACTTTATGTCATAGGAGACAGGTTCTTGTAAGAAAATGTGCATTATTTCTGATATTTTTGGCAGTAATACGTCCGGTGTTTCCTAGCTTATGTTCATATAAACTTATATTACCCAACACTTTCTTTACCCATGCAACTGCCCTTTTGTCCAACCAGAGCTCCACTTTTGTATCCCCCTTCTCGCACAATTCACACATCCTCTTCTCTCCAGAAAGCCAGAACCTATTTTAACCCTCCATGCATCTGCATCTCATTCTCGCTATAAGTTACTGTCTTCCTTGCTCTCCTTTTTTGCACAAATATTGCGCTCTCTCCCTTGGCATAATCCACACATATTTCCCGTTAAACCTTGACTCTTTTATTCTTTACTCCCCTCCTTCCTTTTCTCTCTCTCCATGCTGTTTCTTTTAACCAAATCATATACTCTCCTTCCTTCCTCATGCATCTTTCTCACTTCATCCATCTGCAATCTATTCGTTCTATAATACCTTACCTTGTCCACCTCCATCCTCCCACCCCTACTACTGTTCTCCTTCTCTTACCAACACTACCTTCTTTATGTCTGCCTCCTGACAAAATAGATAGGCGTATTACTTGCTAACCCTAGTGTCCACTTTACACACCTCTCCTGTATCCTATTTACCTCCTCACTTGCCATCCACCCCCACACCTCCACTCCATAAAATAAGACACTCATCACTAGCAAATCAAAGAATTTCATTCGCCCTACAACATCATCTGCAAGAAACCTCTTTCCTATGCCCCATACCTGCTTCATCACCACATTTGCCCTTCTCACTCTCTCTCTCTCTTTTGTATGACTATCCACTCTCTAATTCCTCCGAAACAGGAAGTACATGTGCACAGACTCTTTCACCTCCTGTACCCCTTTCCCCTTCCGCTTCCACTCCCTTCCCTTATCTCTACCACTCCGGCCACTAGCTTACTTTCCATATCTGCGATTAAAATTAAAAAAGCGTTGGGCTAACCCTTGCCTCGATGCCGTATCCATCCAGAAACGCTGAATCCATCCAGAAACCCTGAAAGACATAAATTTTGTTAATAGTACCCTTTCCCTCCCGAAAGTCCGCCTGCTTCTCCGGCAGTACGCCTTTCCCCTCAACATCCTTCCACCGCCTATCTGCCAACACCATCGTGTATATGTTGTACGCCGTATTCCTTAGCGTTATTCCTCTATAATTTTCCTGCCTCTCCCTATCCTCTTTTTTATACAGTAGTATATCAAACCCTCCTTCCACCCACTTGGGAATCGCTCTCCCCTCCAAAGTTTTTTTACTACCCTCTTCAACCTCTTCCTTACATCTTGTGTGCCAAACAGCCATGTTTCATTCTCACACCGTCCAGCGTTGCTGCCTTAGTCCTTTTCTACTTCCTTATCTGCTTCTCTATCTCCTCGACATTCAGCTCCTCTCCATCTACCTCCCTCCTTCTTCTAATCCTCTCATCTCTCTTCGGTGTGTCTTAAAATTTCCCAACTCCTCTTCCAGCTCTTTTCCTTTTCCTGCTCTTTCTTCTTACACATTACGCGAAACTCCTTCCTTATTTCTATGTAATCCTCCCTTTTTGCAGTTCCTTCCTTTCACTTCCTGTACTTCCTTTTTATCTTTCTCTTCATCATTTTACATTCCCTATCCCACCACGCTTTCACCATTCCTTTCTTCTTCTTTCAAAATACCTTTTGCGCACGCCCCTTCCCTTTCTCTTTCAGATCCTCCCTTATCTCTTTCACCGATTTCCCCTTGAAGCTTATGTTTCCCTACTGCTCCTGATACTTCTCTATGGCTTTTCTCGTCGATGCCACCCTCTCCCTTAACAACCCTTCTTCCCCACCCTCCCCGTTTATCCACAAACTTGATGATTCACCCTCCCTCCCATTGCGAATTTCTCAATCTCCTCCCACCCTTGCATATTTTCTCCCTCTTCGTCCCCTGTTGCTATACCATTCGCCACAGCCCATCCTTTTCTCCCTCTAATCCATCCCTAGCTATCCACCTACCCCTTGGAAACTTTGTCTGTACACTATCACATATATTTCTCTCTACCTACGTATCTATCAATCCCATAACATTAACTTCCTAAATTAACTTCCCGAAATTCTTATTTTTCTTCTTTACCCCTGCTACGTTCCAGTACAGCACATTTAACACTCCGCCGCCTTGCTTTACTCCCACCCTCCTACTTTCAGCGAAACAAATTTCCCTGCACTTCCTTCAAAACCTCCTCCGCGTCCCATACCCACATTTTCTCCTATATTTTTATTTTCCGATACCCTACTCTCGCTGCTCTCCCTTGAGTCCTTCCTTCCTAGCCCTGTCGCTTAGCATTCTGCACAGCCCTTTCCTTCCTCGTTAAATCTTGATAGATGAAAACCTTCTTGTCCTTTATCCTATTTTTGTTACGCATACCCCCAATTTTTCTTCCCGGCTCTCCAATTCCACAACCGCCACTTCATTCTCTTTTCTTCCCTCCATCCTAACTTTCCCTACCTTGCCTTTAACCCATCCTGTGTTCTGTAGCAGCGTTTCCACTCCCTCTCTTTCTTTCCCTCTCTTTCTTTCCCTCTCTTTAACTTCATTCCTCTTATTACAATATTACTTCTCCTATCTGCTACTCCTTTTCATTCCTACGCTCTCCCGCTTTCTCTTCTATCATATTCTCCACCCTCTCCCAAATACCTTGCTCCATGCCCCTTTTCCCATCTCTCATAGCTTACCCTCAGGTCCTCCCTCATACCTTCCATCAGCTCCATAGACCCCCTTAAGTCCGCCCTCAACCCTCTGACCACGCCTGTCAGCACCCCGAAAGCCTCCTTCTCTCTCTGCCCCTCCATTTTTAGGGGTGGGGGGGGGTGACCTGCGTATCCGTACGCTTTTGTAAAAGAGACTCTATAGCACGCTTTTCTCCGGACTCTCTTCGCTGTCTCTTGTTCTCTTTAAGAGATCCTCCCCCTTACTAGCCGTCGTTGCCTGATAAAAATGTCGTCCCCGTCGACTTCACGACCTACACTGCCAGTACTCTCGCTGCCCACCTCCCGCACTTTCGTCGGCAACTGTGACCTACTCATGCACAGAAGTACCTACTACAGCCAACAGATGTCTCACAAGACCTCTCTCGCTTACCGCTCCATATTTTTCTCGTCTTTGCACTATTTCACTCCTCAGAGCCCCAACAGACACCCTTTTCTCTCCCATAACATCCCCCAGCACTACGAGAACCACCCTTGTCCACCACTCTCCTGACCACAAAACTACCACTCTCCTTTGCCAACCTAACCTTAATTTCCCTAATTAGCCAAATTCCATCCCACAAGTAAAATGAAAATTAATTTTTAACTCTCCATTTCACCCCTCACAACCATATTCGCCTCCTAGGCTTCCACCCTCACACTCCACTCACACTTTCCATACAAAATACGCATTGTAAATAGTAGATAAGGATTAGGGATTAGCCGCGGAGGCAGAGGCTGGCAATGCGAGGAAAATGGAGAACGTAGCGACATGCGTGCGAGGCGAGAAAGAAGCAATGTACGTGCGAGGCGAAGCGAAGCGAGGAAGGCAAGGTCATAACAGCGAGCGGCTTAGTGATAATGTGTGGAAGGATGTTACTTTTTAAGAGGTAGTTGTAAGAAAATTCTGTAAGAATGGAAGTGTGAGCAAGTCAATTTTTTAAGGCCAGCAGGCTGAAAAATAAACGTTTATCTATAAACTTATACGGTATTAAAGGTATTAATTTTTTTTATTAATGTGTGTTTATAATGTGTCTTTTCTACCACTGCGACTCCTCACTCTGTGGTAAGAAAGAGATAGAATTTTCCATGCTGAGTGACGAGTCGTAGTAACGGAAATGCCACATACGTTTCCTGAGTAAGAGTCCTGAAATTTCTCCTCCTTAGAGATGGAAGACGCAGCAGAAATGGTTACGTCGTCTCGTATATTTAAGCTACTGGAAAGAACATGCAAAATTTCTTAAAGAGATATATTTAATCTTTCTAATTTAGATTTACTCTATATTGAGATGATTCTTTGACCAACAAAACTCTATTTACGGTAGAGAAGATTTATTCTGTTTTAGAATACAGGATTCTAATCATTTTTATCTATAATAGAATTTACTCTGTACAAGAACTAAAAAAAGAAGGTGCAACGCTTATCTTAAAGAACCTTGCTCTTATTGAGAAAAGGCAGAAGATTTCCAAAACAAAATATTTAGCTGAGGAGAATCTTTCGTGTGATGTTACGCATGTTCTTTCAGCTGGCAAGAAGTAATAATAGTAATAATTGTCAAAAAAAGCTTATTCAAAGCGAATATTTTCTAGTTCAGAGTAAGATTCAAGTGGACTAAACGTGCTTTCTGTCTAATCAGAAATTGTTCCTTGTAACGTATAAGCTCTAAGAGCATTAAGCAGAAAACCCAGCTTTTTCGCTGGGTGCACCTATTTAAGTGCTTTCTTCGCTGACCGCTAGGCGAGTCCCCACTACGGTGCTATATGTGCGCTTCGCTGCAGGTCACAGATTGAAGAAAAGTCTACCGCATATGTCGGTAAACTCCATAGCTTAATTATCGATTCGCATTATGTTACGTTCCTCAAATATGGAACTCCTTATCTGTCAACTTTTTAAAAAGGGACTTAAGTTGCGTAGCTTTTCAAGTCGCTAGTGCTAAGAAACGCGGAAATTGAGTGTTACACCTGCATCCACTAGCTATTTGGAAAGCTAGCTAGGCTTATCGTCTATATGTTAGCGGAGTCAAGTTTGTTTTGTTATTTTTAGACTAAATAATAAACGTTGAACAGAGAAAGAAAAAAAAAATATTCTCGCGTCCTTTGGAATATATTTTGTTTTGGTTTTATGATAGGTTGTCATATTTAATCGCTTTTATTTTGCGTGCTATAGTTTAACCGTCGTTAAGGTTGGCACCTCTTTCGTTACTGGCAATTATTGTCCTAAGGATGGTAGATGATGAGTTCGGTAGAAATGTGACTTTTTATATTTATTTAATAACTATTGTCCGCATTACCTTTTATGACCTTTTCATTTAATGCTCATGCAAGTGTTGCCTTGTGTTCGGCATTCGGTTTTCTGAATTTGTCAACACATAGAGTAATATTCTTATCGGGGAAAGTGATGGTTCATAAAGCGAATCATATGTTTTACTATTGCTTGTAGATTTATCAAAATTATCTTTCTTTCACGGAGAATACAGTTCCTTTATAGTTTACAAATACACATTCCCGGTGCTCTTTTTTTTTTTTTAACCAATGTTGTTTATAAAAAGTTCGTTTAGATGTCGATTCATTCTATTGGGAAGTCTTATTTCATTATCCTCAAGACCTAAAATTCGACTTTCGTCCTCCATTTTCGACATTAACAGAGACGCTTAAGTTACAATCTTTTTTGCTATTTCATTTAACATTTTTATGGCACGGTTATCAGTATTATCTATTTGTTCCGATAAATTAGTTCCTAGATTAACCCACGTATCCTGTTTTATTGCTATTAACTCACTCTTCATTATAGATTCGCGATACGTTGTGATATAACATTCCATGTAGGATGGAAATTACTCTGATCGTTATTCACGGTCGTCCTAACGTGGTTATTTCGCGGACCTTAAAATGTTGAAATAAAGGACGTTCCAACAGACGCTACTGGGTAATAACAGAAAGTAAATATACAAAATTCTCATTTTTATTTTGATAATTAAACATTATCTTACTCAGGAAATTAGAGAAATTTAAAACAGAAAAAAACTAGTTTCATTCAACCACATGTATTCTGACATAGTCGGTCTCCTTCGCGTTCGTCTTTCCCCTCAAATAGCGATGCTTGTCAAGATCGACGTCGAAGCGCAGTCTGTCTCTACGGCTACTGTACCTTGACCGGACTGAGATGATAAGAGGTAGAGCTGGCTGAGCAAGTGACTTGAGTAATGACAGGTTGTTGTTGGTAGTGGCAAATTGTTTACAATTGGAGTTGTCAAGAGTAAAATGTTATCATTCAGAACTGGATATGTTACCCTGCTCGACGGATATACAGACAAATACCTCAGGAGATAATTGGAAACCATTCGACGAAAAGATTGTAGAAAGGAGACTGGATCTCTTCCTTCTAGGTTAGGAAACTCTTGTAGATGTTGAAATACAGTGATGAGCATCCTCGTGTAGGTAATCGAGAGATCAAAGCGCCAAAAATAATTCCTACGTTAAAAACTTAACCTGTCATAATACAACTTAACCTATTTAACGTGGAGTTAAAGTAGGGTCCTTGCTCCTTCTGACACTGACCCAGTTCGGAAATGATGAGGCCTGAATTTTGGCGACCAGATTCGACCAATCCCGAAACTAACTTAGCAGGTTGTGTAGAACAGATCGTCATTTCTCCGCTACTACACGACTGGATAAGTGAAAAGTGAAAACCTCTCCCAGCTCTTATAGTGCCTATGCCTTGTGATATTGAAATGGATTCACACCGAAAATTTCCCAGGTTTCTGGGACCCGATCAACGCTGACGATTCTCTGAAGATCTTCAAGACATCGATGCCGGCGATTATTCAGATGTGTAAGTTTAAGTGTTTATGTGTAAGTGGTTTAATTAACCCAAACATTATATCGAAACATGGACTTTTCACTAAATTAACCCTGGCTCAGCGTCCTCAATCCCACAATTCTGCAAATTTGTAGCCAATTTTTAAGCAGTTGGCCAGTCCTAAATGTACGAAATTATAAAGTGATCAACATACAGAAAAAATAGACTGATAAAAATTTCTAGCCACATTAGAGAATGGATAAAAGTGAGAGTCCAGGAAGGTAATGCAGAGAATCAGCTTCACCGGATACTTGCACT
>JAAAKG020011617.1:0-20971 GCA_010014905.2 Druon quercuslanigerum | reverse complement strand
ATATATTTAACGTATTCATGTTAGCACGTGCACAACAATGTTCACATTGTTTTTAGATTTTCGTCAAATGTTTAATCCAACATAAATAATTCTATCTAAAACTTAATTAATCAAACATATTTTATTTTCAAGAAGTTACAAAAAAAACGATGAATTTGACCAAAAACCTCTGCACGTTTAAAACCATAGTTAAACCAGTAATTTTCACAACAAAAATTCTTATAAAAATATTTTAAGATATTTTCTGTATCAAACTGGATATAGTGCTATTTATATTTAAATAAACATTCAAGCATGTTTATTATAATATTTTAGAAGAACAGCCTCCTGCGATACTAACCAGTCGCTACGCCTACTCTTGTGAACTGGGTAAGTTACTTTTTCTTCAAGTATCTCGATTTCATCAGAATGCTTAGCAAAAGAAGTAGATCGTTACAGTTACGTCACTGAAAGAAGTAAGCTCCAGTTCCCTAAAAGAAAAATCTCTAGGCATCGTTAAAATTCTTTAGTTTTTAAAGATTGCATTTGACAATCTTAGTTGTCAAATCTATAAATCTTCAATTTTTGAATCCAACCTTTTAAAGTTAAATATATTTCTATAAAATATTTGTGCATTTAAATTTAGAAACCTTAAAAATTAAACCGTTCAAATATAATGTCGCGAAATTTGAACAATTCCGAAAATAAGTAATAAAAAGTCTATGCAATTTCTATTAGTTATAATAATTGCTTCTAACAAAATTTTTATACTTTTTTTCAAATACCTTTCGGTTAAAGCATGGATACATCTTAAATCTTACAATCTATACATCTTACTGTTCTGTGTACGTTTCACTCAAGAGCTCGTATGACTCGCTAAAGGCGGAGCAAGAAGATGTAGTCGTAAGTGGAGCGGATGAATTCCGGATATTGTTCCAACTCACTGAGCGTCTGACTGCGACCGTTTCTTCAATCGCTTCTACTAAACATTTGCCTGATAACTCTGAGGTACCTTTCCTTGCGCAACGTCACATATACCTTTTAACATCAATAAAGCATTATTATGACACATAGGAAAGGGTAAAAAACTATATCAGGAATATCAATTTGCAATCGATATCAAGAGTCATAATAGTATGCTGATTTTTAATAATAAATTCATTCAAACGAAAAAATTAGGATCTCGTGTCGGTCGTAAATACAAACCCTTAAATCGAAAAAAAAAATTTCCATTTTTAATCATGATATTTTGCTTTCTTAAATCAAATCAGTGGTTAAAATGCTACAAGCGTACTAAGACGTACTTACTTTTACCTCGGGAGAGAGCTTACGGTTTGGGAGTGAAAGTTGAAGTGGGTATGGGTGAGAGAGGATGGCGGGCGGAAAAGCAGCCTATGAGGACATTTGCGAATATCTAAATCTGCTCATTCATGGCACCGATGAATGTAACGCACGACATATTAAGGGGTGTCGGGAGGTTAAGCGGTCGGACTCGCTGCTACTCGCGTCATCGACAAAGGGTGCTAGTTGTCTCAGCGCGCCTCCAGGGCGGATTGACCGATCCCGCTTGAGTAGTGCAAGTTCAGTCCCGAAATTTATCTTCTGGCTCGAATTGATAAGCAGATTACACGCTGTCCGTACTGTTGGCCTGCTTTTTCTGGAGCAGAAACTAGGGTCGTGTTTGGATAAATCTATCTAAGCAGCCCTCATCTGAAGCACGCCATGTATTTGGTGAGGAGGTGGGGTCGGTCTCGTGGCGAGCCTACACATCAAAAAGCTGACCCTTGACCGTGGTGTCAAGGTCATCGACAGTTGATAGAGATAGGGTTAGATTCGCAAGGCAGGAGCTGGCCCGATGCGCATCCGGGATGCGAAACTATGGAAGAGACGGTGTAAAGCAATCCTCCAGCCAATTGCATTTCCTAAAGCAATGCGCAAAATAAATTGCGACCTGATGCGCAAGAAGGCGCAATGCCAAATAGCGTGGGAGGCGAACCGCAGCTCCTGAGACGATGTGCAAGGAAGGTAACTCCCTGATGTGCAACACGAAATAATTTCAAACAGTTCGTGAGATGCAGCTTCTGACGCGTTGTGTAAGACAGTTCACGACCTGATGCCTAAGAAGTCGAAACGTCAAATAGCGTGCGAGGCGAGCCGCAGCTCCAGACGTGATGTGGAGGACAGGCTGCAACTTTATTCTGACCTGCACAATCTCGGGGTGGTGGGCGGGTACGTCGTGGAACCCAGCAATGTGGAATAAATTCAGACTCTTGATGTGCTTAGTCGGATATCCAGTGTTCGTGACCATGTCGACGCTCGGGTAGAGCTCAGAGATAAATGGCCAAAGACATAATGTCGGGCGAATCTGTTGCGTGGGCTATTGGCTTTAGCTACAAGCATGTCGTCATCGGAAGCACGAGGAGTGTTCTGAATTTTAAATAGTACTACTGGCCTGCATTTCTTGGGCATTCTCCGGGTACAGTGCTTTGCCCTCTAGCAGAAGCAAATTTGATTAAAACACTCTTGCCCCACGCGCTTATACATAATCTCTTATTAGTATTTCAAAATTCGCACAAAATATCTTATGATTAACTACACAATCAGAAAAATTAGTAAGCTTCTCTGAATTTACTTTCAAATTAAAAAAGATTGACAATGGTTCTTTATTATTGGTAAAAATTTATCAATGAGATATCCATAAATGTGAATTTTTTTGTTGCAAAATTAGGTATTAATGGATTTCGATCATTGCATGAAAAAACGGTTAAAATAGAAATACAAGGAATCAGCCCTTTTTTCGGAAGTATGCCTTCGCTAAAGGATGGTGTTTTACCAAATTGGATGCAAACTACGGATTGGAGATCTCAGGAATGGCGCTCTATTTACATAAGAATAGAAAGGCAGAACAAAAAAAATAAATACGTCGCTTGTTTCGAAGCAACGCATCTTACAGTGTTAAATAGGAATCCTATTTATCCGCATTTAGCTCCCGGTACTGTGTACGCTTTATTAAAGTTTCAAAATAAAAGTCCTAATCCATTTGCAGCGGCTGAAGATTTTCAAGTGTACGATCCCAGAAGGCATCATTTACGTGACCCGAATCTTAAGCCACCCATCAACCACATTTTTGTAATAAAACAAGAAGGCCCCATCCTTTTTGCTCCTTTAAAAATTGTCCACGTAGACCTCAAAGCTTCTCCACCCAGAGAAATGTAAGTTCACCTTGAATGTCAGCATGAAGAATAGACATTAGAAGACAAAAGTCCTGTACATTGACTTTAAGAAAAAGCCGATTTTTCTGTTGTATGTACATAACGCATCAATATGATTAATCTGCTCGATCGAGGCGCTAGTGGCACACGTAAAGATGGCTACAGTTTTGATCCATATAAGTATAACATTAATGTTAATACAAGAATACAAAATTCCTAAATCGTTACAAATTTCATTAGGCCACGTAAGAACTGTTATATTCAAGGGATAATTTGATATTAATTCTAAAGAATTGATGTACAATTGGTCAAGATTTAAAACTGGTAAGCTACATACTTATTTTTGATATGTTTGTTTGTGGAGATTCATTTGTGCAATAAACTTTAAAGGTTCTACTTACTTTCATGAAAACAACAACTTATCCATCTCTCTAAATGACATCCATGTTACAGTAGTAAATAATTTAAAATGAAAACATATATGGCTGCCATCCTAATACGCGTGCCACACTAGCGCCATACGGCCCAGTCGGAAAGTATTGTAAGCATTTTCATACGACAAAAATGTGCTTATTTTCGGTTACTTTACTTTAATCTCCTTATGTCGATTCTTCATAAGTTTGTAGCAAATATTTTCCATTTGCAGCAAACTTTATCTCAACTTGCAGCAAAATAATTCCAGAAAGATGGCGTTTTGTGAGTTCAGAACAAAACAGGCAAGTCGACAGTTCTTTTGATTCAAGGCAAGTTTTTCTCTCAGTTTACACTTTCAAGCTGAGTTAAAATCATTCAAAAAGTTAACATACATATCAGTTTTCAATCATTGCAGAGCTACATATTTCCAATAGAGGTACGTTATATAAGACTACTTTATGGTTGAAATTAATTAATTCACTTAACTAAACGTTCAACTGAAATCAGGTTATTCTTTAATGACATATTCGTATTCTGTGTAACACTTGGCTAAAAGACGTAAACTGCAATTTTGTATGAACTCAAAAAACGGAGCTTATCAAACCTAAGACAGTAAAATTATTCCTCTGAAAATTCACACAAATAAAATGTCAACTTTTGTTAACAACTAGACTATCCTACGTAATTAGTTTATAGATTTATTTATGAAATAATTAATTATATTACCGATCAGTGCTTATACAAATTTGTAATGATATTGTTTTATCCTCTTCCTTAGAAAGCTATTTAGCCCTAGGGACTTTTCTTTAATAAATACAAATACAAATACTATCCTGTGAAAATTAGTGACACTTAACTTCAACTGGATATGAATGCCATTATTTTCTGCTACAAGTATTAAAAAAATTACGTTAACTTCTTTAGCTAAACATTTTTTAAGTTTTTTACAGAAAAGATAAAACTGCTCTTGCACTTTTGTTCACATCTGTAGCACTAAACTTAAAAGTGGCATTTCCAGTATTTGCTTATGCTGCAATATTTGGGTATTTATCATATTTTTATTTGTTTAATAAATATAATTGTTTTTCTGTAATCAAGAATTTTGATTTTTTCTTTGCGCACGGCGGCAGAAAAATCTATTGGACCGATTAATATTGATCTTGAATCCTGTGAAAAGTCTTATGTATTTCATATTAAAAACTTTAAGTTTTCATTTCATCACAAAGAAAAAGCAAAACTTATTAGTTCGAACAATGGAATTTTTTTACTGCACGTACGTCGTTATATTCTATAGTTCTATTTTTAAGGAATTTAGAAAAATGATCTTCAATGCTTTTCAACATGTTATGCATCTGTGCGTGAAGTTCAGATATTTAAATTTGTATAAAAAGATATTATTAAATTGTCTAAAGCAATGAATGTAATTATAATAAATTCCTTAAAAATGTATAAAAGATACAAAAAACATCTAGACTATTAAAAATATTTTTTAAAAAAAGGCAATTTTCTGGCTGTTTGTTTATCGAAATTTCACTTCGCGTAGCCACTGTATGTGCTTAATAATAATCGAATAATATAACCGTATCTTGTAAGACCTTTATTTATAAAAAACATGTACATACTTTTAAAATAATAAAATGCTATAATTATTACGTACAAAGAATTTTAAAAAAATTATTTAATACCAGACGACTTCAGTATATTGAAGTTCATTTATGTGAACTCTCTATTGCCAGTCATGATTTTTTAAAATAATATTTTACTCTTATATTTATTTCAAATTATATCACTCGTATTACTCTAACTTCACAATTTTCTGTTAAATTATTTTAAAAATTTCACTTCGCTGTGAACTTCTGATTATAGAAAATTCCGACAAACAGTTAATTTGAGTTGTTTTAAATAATTATTTTGTAAAAATTTTGAATAGACGAAAATACTTTTTGTCTAAAAATTTCGTAAACGAAACTATTATCCTACTTTGAAAATCAGTAATTCAGAGGTCTTTGCGGAACTTGGTGCCACTATGAAGATATCGTTAAATAAACAATCAAATAAAAATTTTGTGTCCTCTATTTTTGAGTATGTAAACTAATGTTTAATTTTCTATTAGAAAAAGAGAGTCACTTTAGTGCTAGGAAAAGAGAGGTATTCTGTGGGCACGTTCTTGGACACAGACGGTGATTTCAGTAATACTCATCCAGAAATCTTCAGTGGGGAGGTTTTGAGGTGTGGCGTACCAAACCATCTTTTGCAGGCTAAATAAAGAGGGGTACTATACCCCGGGTTATGCAAATGACTTTATAATCTTCTCAGGCAGGAGTTCATAGATGGATTCGATTGACTAGGCACACAAGGCTCCCAAGTGACATGAGCACATTGCAGATGTGAGAAATGAGGCAAGATAACATAAAAAAATGCTTTAACTTCATAAACGGCTTCCGCATTGACAATCTAAGCAAACATATATAGAAGCCAAATGGTATCCAGCTTCTCCAAGGCGAAATTTGGTATGCAGATGGTTCTATGAGAGACAGAGGGTCATGGGCAGGAGTATATGACGGCCCGAGAAGATGGGCGCTAAAGGTTCAGATTGCGATACATGCTACTAAATCCGCTGTGCTAAAGAACTGTTATAAGAAATTGCAAAATGGCATTAAACCTACTTGCAGAACAAAAACAAAGTTGCTCTCATATGGGTCCCTAGTCACACAAGGATCAAGGGTAATAAAAAAGCGGATTAGTTGGCAAAATGCGGGATTCGCTTCTTGCTGCATCGGTCTTGCCATCAAAAGCTGGAGCCATTCAAAGCCATTCCTGGACTATAGGTACAGAATGAGTAGAGCTATGGATATCCTGGCTTTGTCAAAGAAAGACTATAACTATGATTATTCTATGACGTAAGTCATAGAATACAAATAAAATATTGTTTTTCTAATATCACCTCGAAAAGTCTGTTTTATGGGGTACCAGAAAAATCTGTACGTGTAGAAATGGAGTTTTTCCATTTTTTGGGCAAATTAAGAGTTTGTTCGGCTTTCAAAATCAAACTGTTTCTATTACATGAAATACTACTCTGTATAGGTCTGAATGTTTAAATAAATTGATGAAACAAAATTTTATTTTTGTAGCAATTTTCTTTTAGAATAGCGTTAGAAACCCGCGGATTTTAAAGAAAATGACACTTTTTGCCCAATATTTAATTAATGTCAGATAAAAATTAATAATGTTAACAAACCAAATTCCAATTAGAGTTACGCAAATACACCAAACTGCTGGACAACGCAGTTACTTAGGGGGCACTGCGAGAGTGGTTTGCGTCTGCCATCTCAAAGGGCTCGCAGGGCGCGAGTACGCAGTTCAGTATATTACGCAACCTTATGCATTCCAATTGGAAAAAGTTTATGTGACCCTGACTGTTCACTTTTAGAGCTCCTCGAATTCAGTCCGAAGCTATTTTGATTTATTTCTGAAATTTTTCGCCTTTTGGCCACTTTTCAGAAAGTGAGATAATAATTGATGAAGGTTAACAAAGATAATGATTTAAACGCCTTATTTTTCTTTCTTATTAACTTCTTTTAGATATATGTTACTTTTTTCTAGGAGTGATGCTAGAAAGTTGTTTTTTTTTCTTACATCTTTGGAGAGTTGAATATTTTAGGTTTTTGATTGAACAGACAGAAAAATTTGATTTTAATCTGAATTACGTTATGTGTTTACGATATCGAACAGAAACATATTCAAGTAAAAATTTCTACCACTACTCCTGCCTGAAACTGTTCCTTAAAATATGTATCATGCAGTTAGTTAAAAATATTGAACCCCTCGAACTGTGAATTTTGCAAATAATTAAAATTATTGAGCGCTTAGCGTTCGATGGTTGCGAGAAGCAGGTTGTTAATATGACTGATATGGCCGCATTTGATGCTCACGTTATTTCACCACCGCTGTTTCTCCCGAGCCGTGAGATTTGCAGTTAATGCGAAATATTGAACGCTTAGCGTTTAGCTGTTGCGAGAATCGTTCTGTGAGAGTAGTCGGGATAGGCGGACGTAATGTCGATCACATTTTAATGTGTGATGCTTATTTTGTCGTTGTTTTTGCTCTCGATGCTATGCAGATATATCATACGCACTTATTTCGAGCGCTTGGCTAAATCCACTGCAAGACTGTAAATTAATAGTAATAATCAATACATGCAGAGCAAAATAATATTTAAAGTTTAAGAAATAATTTTATTATTCTAATTTTTTAAATCAGAATAATTAATTCTTAATCAAATAATAGTTATTTACGATACAAGTGCGTAAAATAGATGATTATTACAAGTGTGAAGTTTGCAGCATGAGCCGCAGTCGTAGGCTAATGCTGCTATCACACTCGTAATAATTACCTCTGTATAAATTAACTTGTTTATTAGTGCTTCAGAAGCACAGTGTTTTCTAATTATAGAGGTTTGAAAAACACAAAAGTAGATAATTATTTGTGTGTTGGTTAGTAATATCTTTGAGGTTTAAAGCCATGTGCTAACTTAATTTAAAAAATATTATTTATAATTAATATAAGTAGATAAGTAATAATATAAATTCAAAGTTAATCATGACTTATGTATCCTTAACCGAATATGATCAATCAGCACAATCGCCACAAATTTCAGACACTCACTTCAAAAAAACGTATAAATTAAGTTCGACCAAACTATCATTCAAATTTCCTCTTGAGAGACTCAAAGAATTTTTGTAAAATTTTTCACTTTGTAAAATCTTACACTTGACCCTTTCAGATAATAAGTTAACAAAGAGAATAATACTACGCCATCTCTCATCAATCGTGCGAAATGGTTCGACCTAAGGTCGAACCATTTCGCACAATTTATTCTCTGTCATATTTTATTGATAAAAATAATTTATTTGACGAGTTAAGTCAACATATATACTCGCAGTTCTAACTGAGATGTCGGAAAACCATGTTTATTTACTTATCTTTATCTACTATTTCGAAGGCTTAATCTTTTTGAACAACAAAAAAAGCAAAAGATCTAACAAAAATCCTCTGTGATACAAAAAATCTACCAAATACAATTACATGCATGTGTGGAAATATAGTTAGTCCAGTAATTTCTTCAAAGAAGATTCATACTACAATATATTAAGACCTTTTTTATACGATTAGATAAAATGCTGCGTTTCTTTTAATAATCATTTACGTGTTTTTTCATTATTATACATTCAGAATGCCTGCTTGCTCGAGCTGATTCTGTACTAACAAGCCGAATACCCTAGGACTTTAAAACTGGTAAGTTACGTTTTCTTTATGAATCTCCCTTTCATTACAATGCTTAGCAAAATATTATACCGTCATCGGTAAGTCACTCAAAGAAGTAAGTTCGAGTTTCGGATTTTTAGGTTTGAAATTGGACCATTTTGAATGATTAATTTTGAATCGTATAATTTAGATTTTTTAATTGACATATCTCATATGTATATCAATTAAACATCATTCACATAAATAGAAGAAGCAAAATGATTAATACCGAAACTATAGCGAGACCAACAATTCATTAATTGATATTAAAGCTGTCATAATAAAATGTTAATTTTAAAAATAAATGCTGCCGAAAATTAAATGAATGGTATTTTGATATTCATATGTAAAAATCTGACTGTTTTAAGTTAGTGAGGCATTTATAACTAATAGTATATTATTGAGATTGCGTTGCGAATCGTTTAAGATTCTTATTTTTCTTTAGAAATAATACGTCGCATTATTGTGTGAGAGAAGTTGCAGGCTCCAGAAGCCATGATCATGGTTTCTTAATGCAACCAATTCCGATGCACTGAAACGTGTCCTTTGTGCACTTCTTCTCATTTTATCCTAGCAGGTAAGTAAGAGCAAGAAATTGACGGAAGATAATTTATACAACAGTGTTCCTTAGAGTACAGTCTCGGGTACGGGTGACATAACGTGGCAGACGACACAGTTACCGACCTTTGTACAATGTCAGGTGGAATGTCCAATTTGACGGACTAGATATAGTGATCCCAGAAGAACAGCCTTTTGCCACAGACTTGCGATCATCTGTGTCTGATCTTGGAAAGCCGGGATTTTGTTGAGTTGGCTAAAAAATGAAGCTTTTATACCCCCAAGACAGCCGATTATGCGAACTTCGTAGCCTTGGTACAGCCTGCTCATCCTAAAAAAGAGAGACGGATATTTTTCCCGCTTTTCTTCCTCCTTTGTCGTGATATTACCATCGGCTGGTGCCAAGAATTCAATTACGTAAATTATTTTGGTATTTAGACCTTGGAGGACAATAGCAGGCTTTGTAGTACTGATACGTTGAGTGGAAGAAAACGAAAAATTCCAGAAGATCTTCCACTGATCATTCTCTACAACGGACTACAGTTTCAACTGGGCGTATGGCAAGTTGAGCATTAGATCAGCAGGATAGAAATGTCGAAGATCTTCATAGAACACTTTTAGAGCAGCATTGTGTCTCTCAATAAATCCAAAGCGTACATACTTTGAGCATCCACTGAGAACATGTCCAATTGTTTCTGGCTCTTGCTTAAACGCTCAACAGATGGTATCGCTTACAGGTACATTTATTAGGCACTGCAGGTAAACTAAGGTGTCTATAACGCCATTTTTAAAGGAAAAAAGAAATCCCTCCGTCTCCGATCTTAATCCAGCAGATTTGATAAAAATATTATTATTGATTATTATTATAAAGACGATGGGTACCCTTTTATCGACAATCTAAAGATCCCTGCTAAGGCAACCAATGGATTCCTGTTTATGGGTGTGATGTGTGCCCCCTTTAAACGATGAACTAATGTTGGCCTTCTTAAGGCAACCAATAAAACCTCGATAAATAGTGCAGTGAATTTTTTTGTGCACCAATAGATTCACGATAAAGGTTGTGATGTGCGTCTCCCTGAATCGATGAACTAAGCATCTTCTTTCTTTTGAGGTAGAATTTCAATTTCATTGAGATAGTTGGCTTCATGGACGAGGCCTGATAAAAAAAATAACAAGACTTTTCGTTTTCTGCCAATAATATTTATATATTCGTTATTATCAATTTCGTCCCCTTCAAAGTGGTTTTCCAATCTTTAAAGTACTTTTGAAATTCACTTTTCAATATGGCATTCAGCTGCTTCAGCGATTCTGCTTTTATCTAATGGATGTCGTCAAACCGTCTTTCTTTCGTGGATTACTTCATCTTTGGGAATAGGAAAAAGTCACAGGGGGCGATGTGCGGTGATTACGATGGTTGTGGCATCACTATGGTGTTGTGTTTGGCCAAAAACTCACGAACAAACATTAAGGTATGAGCAAAGGAATTATGGTGGTGGAATCGCCATGATTGATTTTGTCACAAAGTTATTAGTTTTTTTCGAATAACTTCACACAAACGACGTGAAACTCCTGCATAATATTCCTTATTCACCGTTTGACCTTTAGGTAAGAACTCATAATCTACTAAACCGTTGAAATCAAAAAACTCAGTGAGCAAAACCTTCACGTTTGATCGAGCTTGTCGTGCTTTTTTCGCTCATGGTAATGATGATTCGTCACCTGTTATGGTTTGCTCGAGCAATCTAGGGTCGTTATTCACTTTATTTAGTAAATCTTGAGCGATGTCATGGGGATATTGCTTTTGTTCCAAATTCAGTATTTTCGGGGGAAATTTTGCTGCTACACGTTTCATGTGTAAAACAGCCGTAACAATTGCTTGGCATGAGCCGTATGATATACCGAAATCCTCAGCAACCTCTCTTATAGTAATTTAACGATCGCTCATAAACATTTTTTTCACTTTTTTTACGTTATCATCCGTTATCGATGTTTAAGAACACCTAGAGCGCTCGTTATCTTCATCGTCTTTCCGACCATTTTTATAACGTTTATATCACTTGAAAACTCTTGCTCGGCTTATAACCAAATTAGCAGAAGCAGCTTTTAATTATTTAAGAACATTACTGACTTTATTCCATTTCTGTAACAAAACTTGATGCAAATTCTCTGATCCATTTTTTCCATAAGTGAAAAATCGCTGAGCACACTAAAACGTGTATAGCTTTGCTGACAGCTGACGGCAGAGTAAACATGCAATATGGCTATTTTTTCATCAAACCTTATATGTCCTGGCTACATCCATAGACAGGGTTTTGATTCTGGTTACAACTGTTTACCGGAATTGAGTCCGGGTTGTTATCAAACACAAAAACCGGTTTCTGTTTGAAGCCGGTAATCGGGGCAGGATTCTGGTTATTACCAGCGAGTGGATCTTAATCCTAGTTATTTCCTAGTATCATTATTGATGATAGAATTTTTTGCCGCAGGATTTGCGGGCCCCAAACTGATAGGGACGGGAAAAGAGCTGCTTCCAGAGAAAAAATGAAAGCGCGCTAGCAGGTATCGGTTTCCACTCCCAGAAGACAATGGGGTTTCCCTAGGTATGACTCAGTTTCTCAAGATGCAAAAATCTGGGGTCCGAGCTCTCATCCAAAAGAGCAGAGTAGTTTTCCGGCTGTGGGCTAAGTTAAGCAAGTGTCAATATCTATCGATTAATCCGTTGTTGTGATAAGAAAGAAAATCCTCTAGATTGATCCTCACAGATGGGTGAAGGGGTAATTTCAAATATACGCGCAATCTTTACGAGGGCTACTGGAGTTCGGGAAATAAATAGAACGTTTAATGGTCAACGTAACGTCATGCCAAATACATAAAATATTATTCCATAACAAAGAAGTATTTTACGGGACCGAAAAAAACCGATGGTCTGGAGGTCATCAGAAGGACAGTTTTGAGCGGTTTAATATTGAGTGGCGTACCTCCAGGTGTGAGGTATGCCATACCCTATTTAGCTCTTCATCTGCTTATTCTCTGGCTCAAGGTATACTTTTGTGTCCATATTTGTCACCTGGGTTACCACTGATTGGTAGCATGTTGGTGTGTAGCGGAACCTAGGAGTAATGCCCTGTATTATGAGAGGGCCACTTTTCCTAGGGTCCCGATTTTGTTACGATGTTATATAATTATTTCGTTTTACTACAAAGAAACGGATAATCCATTCAAAATGTGGATGAAGAAATACGTATTTTTTGTTAAACAAATACATTAGATTAATTTTTAATATATTTATGCACTTTGTATAGAATCAAAGAAATAAAAATGAAAGCTATGAATTTGAACCACACCAGCTTAGATATCACTATTATAATTCGACGCACCACATAAAAATAGAATATAAAAAGAATAGAACCTCGAAATCCTCTACCTTCTTTTTTGCTTATCTTTTTTATTTGTTTAAAATCAAGACAAAAACAAATTTTTAAAAACTTTCAAAAGTTTCAGTGCTTATTTAGCACTCTCTTTAAGGTAGTAGAAGCAGATTTTTTGTAGTAAAACTTTAAGTGGCCCACACATAAATTGCAATATTTGTTTTTAATATAGATGGCAGTGACCCTTTCCCTCGCCCTTATGATATTGTGTAGCTCCTGTACAGAGAAGTTCCACCTGTGTTTTAAATCGTATAATCTTAAGACGGGCCCCCCGGATTCGTAAATTTATGCAACAGGAAGTTTTAAATGAAAAAAAATTCAGTGTTTGAAAAAATGGGGAAAAATACTTGGGTAAAATGCCCCCAAAAATTTAAAATATCAGTTTTACGTAGAACTCATGATAAGAGCTTCTTGTATAATTATCTCAACATAATTTTTTTCTTTCTATAAATGATACTTTAGCAAGTATGGATGCAAATGTATGTTAGCAAGTATGCAAATGTATGGAAACTCATAGTTAACTTTGATTAATTATATTATCACAAAAAATAAGTTAATTTCTCTGAAACCGTTTACAAATATAAAAAAATTAAAAGTAATGTTTAAATATTGTTTAAAATTTAAGTTACTCTGGTGTACAAAATGTCCATACATAGGAATTTTTTTCAGAAAATCAGGTACATATTGATTTTGAGATTTGGCAGCAAACACGATTAGAATAGAAATGACGGGAGGCCGCGCTTTTGGCGGATACATGACTCCAATAAACGAAGGTGCCTTACCACAGTGGATGGAACCTAATATGGATATAAATAATCAAACTCGACGCTACATTTATTTAATAACGGAAAGAGAGAAAGACAACCATAAATATGTTAGATTCTTTCCAGGTAGATGATATTCAGAGCCATAATACGTCTCCTATTTTTCTACCTTCTCCTACTCGTAAAATAGGTCCAGTCTACGCTAAATTTCGTTTTGGAATTTTTAAACAA
This sequence comes from Druon quercuslanigerum, assembly GCA_010014905.2. Taxonomy (NCBI): domain Eukaryota; kingdom Metazoa; phylum Arthropoda; class Insecta; order Hymenoptera; family Cynipidae; genus Druon; species Druon quercuslanigerum. The sequence goes on along the minus strand of JAAAKG020011617.1, from coordinate 7,081 downwards.
AATCCATATTTACCAACTGAAAAGATTAGAGTGTATTATCCCCTCAAGCATCATTTAAGTAAGCGGATTAGTAGGCCACCCATTACCAAAATTTTTGTAGTAATTACAAAAGGCCTTATTTATTTTTCACCCTTAAAAATTGTTAAACTTAAGCTATAAGATTCTCCACCCAGAAAAATGTACTCTTCTTTTAATAAGAGGCGCTGAAACAAAAATTTCATTTTTGCTTAATTGTAAGCATGGAGAACTTAAATAAGAAGACCAATGTCCTGTTTATTTCATTCAGCAAAACGAGCATTTTTGGTGGTATGTATATAATGAATTAAAATTCTAGATCTTCTCGATCGCGGCGCTACACTTAGAAAAATGTTTGGTTCACCGAGAAAAAGTTTGGTTTCCCTAACTAAATTCTTCGGCTGCTATAAAATATTAGAGACTTAACAAAATTTTTTTTTAGCAATACCATTTTTTTACGGAAAGTAAGTATTTTTGAAATAAGACATTAAGTAATTTGTAAGTGAGAAAAAAAACTAGAAGGGCAAAATGTATACTAAAATGTGTTTGATTTGTAAAAAAATTCGTTTAGTCAATAAAAATTAATGTTTAGAATACTGGATGATTTTATCAAAGAGAAATTAATTAAAGGATTTCTCTTAAGTACTTTAAGATCCTTTAAATACTTTCTTAATTACTTTCAAGCGTTTTTAAGAATTTAAGTAATTAAATGCAACAAATAAAATAATTTACAAATAATTTACCTTGAAACACATCTATATGAGAACCTAGACCCCATTCATATCAAATGTGTTAGATCGCAGCGTCAGCTACAAGTAATATTAACGATTAGGATTCACATAGCTGATTTTCCTTCAAGCGCACCACATTGAAAAAAGTGGCTTTGTGTTTAATACGCTTAACACAATTCTATGGTCCACTCAACAAAAGACGCTTGAAACAATTCTTTGTTTCAACCAAATCAATTATTTTGCAACTCTAAATACTTTTTTAGTAGTCCAAAACAAAATTTTGGTAAGGACAACCAAAACTGCGCAGCAAAGTTACTTTGTTGCTGGGACATTTTTTTCTCAAGGTAGAGTGACACACGTATCGACAACCAACGTTTTGGACTGTGTAAATATAAAATTAAGGCTAAAAAAACACAAAATTCCTTAACCGTTTAAATAAATTGTTGAGTCATGTGAGAACTGTTATATTCGAGTGAAAATTTGATATGAATTGTGTTATGTGTAAGAGTACAAGATGATTATATACCTATTGTTGCTTCATTTGCAGCGATTTGTTCATGCTAAATTAAAGTATTATAATTATATGAATCTCCTTTTATTTAAATAACGATTTATCCAACTACGTTAATCACATTCATTATCAGTTGCTTTAATTTGGTCTCCTAAATGAAAATAGAATCTACTCAAAAAAGTTCATTTCAAAATTTGACAGTTGAGAAAACATGTATCAGAGAACATTAAAAGCTTATAAATGTTGATTTTACAAACAAATTCTAAAATATTTATGATTTCTTACAAGTTTTGTTCAGAAAGAATTAACAATTAGAGTACTCTGGACTGAATAGGCATGTAAGTATTTCCATGCTAAACAATTTGGGTAAAATTTTGTATTTGTTCAGAGTTGATAGGCGTTTATAAATTCAAACTAACTTATTAAATGGTTACATTAAATGCCAACATCTTTTTGAACGTTGGTAGTAAAAATCAGAGCCAGCAGGGGAAGTCGCGATAAGTTGTGGTTCTTTTCGCACTTGATTATGCATTTACCTTGCTCTTCGCGCTTGATTATGGGTTTACCTCACGCTACACGCTCGGTTTGTACATTTGCCCATATTCGTTATTAAAATTAGATTATATTTATTATTATTTATAATTAATTATATTAAAGCTCTTTCGGTTTTAGCAAATACATTCTCATTACGAATCTCCTGCCTCGCACTTGTTTTTGTCCAAAATTTAAAGTTATCTACATTATTCTCAACACTTTTATATCAAATATAATACATTTTATATACCTCTGTCTCCGATCGATTATTCAGAAGCCGCAAATAAAAAAAAAATTGTATTTATCATGATTAATTTAATATTTGTTTCTTATTTTAAATCAAATTCTATTCTTAGCTGCGCTGAAACATGTACACGGAGAAAAATGGATGGTCAAACGTAACATCTGGATGTTCAGGGTTAAAATATTTGATGTTAAACTATAGGATAACAATCTAGATTTTCAAAATTAGCATGATTTTGTAGATCTTAAAAAGTGAAATGTTACTCATAAAACATCAGATACAGATGCAGATAAAGGATATGAAATGTCCTGGTCCTGGTGGTATGTATTCAGAGAACCAACAATCTGTAATATGAATTTTAAATTCTATCTATTTATGTTAATTGAACTTAAATTTTATTTGGAATTTATAAATATTGTGGCAAAGGTGTTAAGTTAATAATCCTGAAACTAAAGATCATTGTTCCCTTCTTTAGGGAGAAAAAGGTTGTATTCCAATTTTATTCGAAGATATCTCATTTTTCTTCTTTGGAAATGTGGCAAAATTGTAATAGGTGCATATTTTAATGCTGTAAATATATAAAAGTCAAATATAGTCGTGAAATGCCAATGCCTGATGCGCATGCGCTAGCACGATTTTAACGTCTGATAGTGTTTCAGGTGAATATTAAAATATTTTTACGCCTATCGTCTCAAAAGGATAGTAAAGGTTAGGAATGAATATCTGCATGTTAGATACCCAAATCTTGCCCTTCGCAGATCTACATTAGACATCCAATTTTCTCTTTGTAGAAATCAAAATTTAAAAAGAAACTTCTTCTTATTTCCTTGGTTTGATAATTTTTAAACATTTTAATATTGTTGTTTACTCTTAAAAGAAAAACTGCGCTTCCTATCAAAAAATTATTCGTAAAAAATGTTTAAAACTTTTTAAGTTGTAAATTTTGTCTCATTTATTCTTGTTGCTTGTATTGTTTCTATACAAACTAAATTTTTTATTTTTAATGCAGTTTTTCACAAATGAAACAAAAAATACTCATCGTGTAAAAAATTAAGTCATGACAAAATTTTAGATCTTTTTAGATGCACAATTTTGGTAAATTTATCAATTTTCGTACATTGCTTTGTTATTGTTATTGCTCCTTCATTAGTTCTTTGCGATAGAAATTTGAATTCTAGATTTTTTGTTCACAAAATTCAAAAAGTTATTTAAATTTTTAAGTTTTTAAATTTTGAAAATGCTATAAAACTGGTGATTTTCTTCCTATGAAAAAAATTCATGGGAATAAACTGTTATTATTTTCATCTAATATAAAAGCTGTCAACATAAATTTCATATCCTGAAACATGTCTCAACAATTTTGAAAATTCTCTAACTTTTTGAATTTTTATAAAGAATAGTTGGTTAAAAAAGTCGATCTTACTTTTTGGTACCTCAAACTGTGTGCTGTATCGAAATCCAAGTCGATTAGTCTTTCGAAAGTTATCGCGTATACATTTGACAAGGACATCAATAAGAAGGGCAACGACAGACACCAACGTAAAAACCTTTTTTCTAACTCGCGTGGTCTCAAAACGTCGAAATTCGATGAAATCCGCGAAAGTCCGTTTTCACATAAAACTAATACCTTCACATTATGGAAGAGAATCTAATATCTATCTAATATCAAGAAAGCTGCACGGACAATACATAATTCTATATTTCTACCGAGTATTGAGATGACCCTCAAGGAATGTGACACTCTATTTGGCACATGTGAAAGAAATTCTTTAAACTGATTTGGGCATGTTAGCATAATTGAACAATCAACGGCTAAAGAAAAAATTATATCAAGGTAACGTAAATGGCCGTGTGCCCAGAGGTAGACCGTGGCAAGAATGATTAGAATGTGTGAATTATATTGATAGAGAAATAAGAAGCCATGGAGTGAATGACGCTTGACAAAAAAGACTTTGAATACTAATGTTATATAAATAAATAAAACAAAAATTCTAGATCTATCTAAAAATCTATAACCCCTCCTCAAAAGTACTCCCTTTCTCGCGGGCTAAGTCACGCCTACCCCAATTTGGAAAAGGTTTAATGATGTAATAAAATTATGAAAGAAATGTTTAGTTGGCTAACAAACTCAATCAGCAAATCTTCTTTTTAGCTTTAAACACTCAATTTGTTGCATATTTCTTTTACCAGTAATTCCTACTTAATTCGAGAACAGTTTATGTTGTTTTTGTTAGATCACGTAAAATGCAAATGCAATTATAAAATATAATTAACAGCTTAAAATATTTTAAATGCTATACCATTATTCCAGTTGCTTTTACATTTTAAACTATTATCATACGACGGTAAAACTGGAATAAAAAACTATTTGTTTAAAAATCTCAACTTGCTGTAACTATGAAGATATCAAGAAATAAACATTTAATCAAATAGAATAATTTCTGTATGCCCTCTTTTTTATGTTAGTGCCCTAATATCCTATTTCGTGTAAAAAAGAGAGTCATTTTAGTCCTTCTAAGTTTTATAATATGTACATATTTCATGGAACCTCGACTATTTGTAAGCCTTTAAATCGAGAAAAACAGAGTTTCGAAATACGAATGCCTCAGAAATATGAGTTTTGTCTCTCGAAAGAGTTTTGAAATAGTACCTATACTGCCAGTTAAGTTTAATTCAAAGTCAGATTAGTCAGTGGTTTTTTTTCACAACATTCTTTTTAAAATCAGTTTTTTCTCCATATTTCGAAAAAATGAAGCTTCTTCCTGGATCCTTGTTCATCTCGTTAGCGTCCTTCCTCATCTCTATCGGTAAATATAATGATATAATTTTGTAAATGTTTTAACTCACTATTAAAAAACCTGAGTTTTGTTGATCGGACAGAATGGTAGAAAAGTGCAAAATTTCTGCAAACTGCTGCAAAATATTGCTGCAAAATTCCCCTTCTTGCTTGAAAATTTAACTATATTTTTAATAATTAACACACTGACTTGGTGGCGGGAAGAGGGCCTACAGTTTAAGGTGGGTTCCGAACCACCAAGAGCAACAGCCTAAAGTACTTAGAGAACCTTTTTCTCTAGAGGTACCGGTTCCACGACTCTCCGGAGATGAACAACTCCCTTGCTAGGCTTGTGTTCACCACATGGGCCACCGAGGCTCTTCCAGAGTGTGAGGCGGGAATCGAACCCACAAGCCGACTGAGGGGGTCCAAACCTACGCTTTAGCCCCCACGACCATCGTCCCACTCTATGTCGGGTTATTTAAAGAAGCTTAAAAAATCGTTCTAAATCTGGATTGATTTTGAATTTCTGTGTTATTTATTTAAATAACACGTTCGTTCTGCAACACCTCTCAGGCACAGGATGCTGATTAATCACTCTAGAAATCACACCAAGTCAAGTGCTTCACAAAGTCGTCATACTTATGTTCCCCACATGGCTACATTAGTAGCCAAGGTCTCTCTAGCTTCTTTTACGTCCATGCATTTTTTTTGCAAGCTGTCGTGTTTCTGTGGCTTCTTTTGTCTCTGCTAACTAGCGCCTTATTCACAAATTCTAACCATTCTTTCCGCGGTCTGCCTCTGGACACGCTGCCATTTACTTTGCCTTGATACACTTGTTGCGTTAGTCGTCCATGTTTCATTCTCTCAAAATGTCTGAAACATCTCAGCTGAATTTTTCTTCATGCGTCAACTAGTATCTCTTCCGCACCACATTATTTGAGAATAATCTACTCAGTTTGTCCATCAGAGTTTTGCCGCATATTATGCGCAAGAATCTTATGTCAATCGCGTTAGTTTTACTCTTATCTTTTTCTTATTAGGTCCATGTGTTGCTACCGTATAGTACATTCGGTAAAAATATAGAATTATGTATTGGAATTTTAGCTTTATTTTATATGTTTTAACTTCTGATGAGAGGCTCTGCTATACTAATAACCTTCTCACCTTTATTTATGTTCGGTCGAAGTATACGAATTTAACAACCTGTTCAATTCTCTCATTATCTAATACAATTTAGATTTTTTTCTCCCTCTTTCCTTCGAATACTATAGTTTTTTTTGTTTTATTTGCATTAATATTGCGGAGCATGCTCTTCAAGTTTGCATACATTTACCGTTTCGAGATCCATACCTTCTTCGTCAAAAAAGCTATTCTGAAAATCTTGTCCATGAACTTGCCACCCGTATATATTGTTTTTCAAGCTTGTGGCAGCCATCCATTGACGCCGTACTCTTTCAGGACTTCCCAAAGTTTAATACTATCTGCCTTGCCAAAAGCTTTTTCAAGGTCAACAAATGCACAGAAAACTTTTTTTCCTACTCTCAATATTTTTACTGTCACCTGTCTTAAGATAAATATTTGATCCGTTCATGAAATTTATGACATAAACCTACTTTGCACTTCCCAAATCTTTCCTTCTGTTCTTCTCATTATTCTATGAAGTTTACGGTAGTTAATAAACTGATCCTTCTATAATAATTGCAGTCGCTTTTATGTTCCTTTCATTTGTATATTGGTACAATAATCGCTTTTTCCAACCGTCTGGTACTTCTCTCATCTCCATGCATATTAATTCCCACAGTCCATGTGTGTTTAAACATTTCATCGTTAATAATGTCTACCCCGGCAGCCTTACGGGTTTTCGAGTTCTTAATTATATTGATAACCTCAATGACACAGATTTTCTCAAATGAGTTTTCTAACGCATTGTGCTCTACATCGCAGTATTGGTGTCCTATAACTTAATCTACGAATAGTCCCATAAAATAGTCTCTCAAAGCGTCTAGTATCATGTCTGCATCATATAGCAATTCCCCTATGCTACACCTCATGTTCACAAATTGTGCACTCTAATTTCCCTTAATTTTTTATAAAGCAGGGTCTTGATTTCTTCTTAGTTGTTTTGTATTTTCTTCTCTTCGTCTGCTCGAATTCACTAGTCTTTTGAGCATCCTGTTTTTGTGTCGGTTCTATTTCTTTCCTCATCGTTAAGACCTGCGATGTTTAAGGTTCTCTTGTACGCTTATTTTTTTGCTTTTTGGATAGCC
>JAAAKG020011606.1:0-20972 GCA_010014905.2 Druon quercuslanigerum | reverse complement strand
AATTCCAGTGACAGATACGCAATTCAAGAGCCTTCAAAACCCATTCAAAAGAAGTGAATGGATTTTTGTTTCCTGGGAATGTCATCGAAAATATGCAGTTAAACTGTTTTTTTTTCTGTAAAAAAAAGCAATTACTGATAACATATGAATTTTCAATTGATATTAAGAAAACAAAAAAAATCAGTTTAATTCACTACAAATGTTTTTAAAGTGTTGTACTAAAAAAATTTTAATTTCAACGAGATATAGAGCAAAAGTGTTATCGAAAATACGTAAATTATTATTAGAAGAGTTGCAGTAGAGAACTAGATAACCAAAAATAAATCGGAATTTTTCAGGAGAGCCAAATAGCCTTCTGTAAAATCAAAATCACCATTTAAAGATAAAACAAAAATTTACTTTCAAAGAAATAAAAAATGCTATTTTTAGTTTTATCAAAAAACAAAAAATGATTTATTAAAAAAAATTAACCAATTTCGATATTTACATCAATTTTTATATCAATTTGTATCAATTATTATAAATATTTTAAGAATTTGGAGGTTCTAACATACCGGTTTTTGGAAATCATTTTTGGATGATTGAAAATCTGTTTTTCGATTTTTTAAAATATTGAAAAACTTTCTACCGAGTTGTAAGGTGGCTGCATAAGAATCATAAAAATTCATTTAAAAAAAAATTGTTTTCCGGGAAAATAAAGATTTAGTTTGACGGTATCGCACTAATAATAATACAAATAAATATTTTCTTGTAGAGCAAATTTGCAAAACCATGATCGCTGCCTGGTGCTGTGCCATCATTACTTCTTGGGCGACCAGAGAAACCTACACCAAACCTCGAAAGCAATCTAGGAAAAGAGGTTTCCAAACTTCACCGGATTCTTCTACAAAAAACAAAAAGAAAAGAAGTACAAATTTGATTTTGAGTTTTGAAAATGCTTTCAATTTCTCGGAGTAAAACTTGATCAATCCAATGTGAACAATTTTCTTATCCATACTGAGCATTTTTAAAATTCTGATTGAAAAACACGTTTTACTCTATATGATGGGACTTTTAAAGGCTTTAATCGGAGCTACCTTACTATTGAAATGCGATTTAAACAATGTGTTTAATTATATATTTCCCAATATGATGGAGTACCACCGCTAAAGTGAAAAGCAGAATTTCGGCGATTCGCAAATGTAATTAAATGTAAATAAATGTTTCTAAATCTTTTTAAATTTTATGTAAATACAGTGTTCCAAATAGTAGTATTTATTCGTTTAATTTAATGTATTTTTATTTCTTGTATATTTATTCCTAATTAAATATTGTTCACAAATACACTATTTTATTCTACAATTTTATCAATATTTATTTATTCTATAAATCCTATTCTTTATAATATAAATGATTAGAAATACTTGACATATTTGTAACAATCGACATTTTTTATAACATAATTAATTTCATAAACGTCTTAAAACGAAACAAAGTAAATTATTTTCTAGTTTTGAAAAGAAATATAAATTTTTATTATTTATTTCAATTAATGGTTAATTTTAATTAATTTAATCATTATAATTTATTCATAAAAATAATATTTTCTTCACTTTTCATTAGTACTTATTATTTTATTGGATCTTTAATTTGCTATAAAATATTTTTTGGAGGTAAATATACACAGAAAACTTATTTTAACAATTAAAATAAGTAAAATTTGTATTTTCCCCATGCATTTGAATAATTTTCGGCCTAAAAGTACAGCCAGCGCCGCCACTCGGTCTTAGTCAAATCTCCTGAGACATTTATTCTACAGGCCTTTATAGAAGAGCCATCCCCCTGGTATAATGTCAGTGACAATGTCAGCTTTCATACGCGCGATCTAACTTCGGCATTAAAATTATTTTAATTATAATTTTATTCAGATGTCCCAAAAAAGCACTTCTTCTAAAAGCTACTATAATAATATTTGTATATTGTTTTGAATAAATATTCGTGGGAGCTTATACAATAGCTCTTTAATTCACGCTTACTTGGATGTAAATTCATTTTATTATCATAAGTATCTTTATCTAAAAAAAAAAATTACGTTATATTAAATAATAATAAGTTTGAAATTATAATATACGTATATAAACTTATCAATAAAACCATGAAATTCTCTAAGAAAATAAATTTTGTACTTTATGTATGTTTTTAATTTTCCGTCGTTTGGTTCGAAATTTGAATATTGTCGTTTCAAATTTTTGTATCTCTTTTTTGGATGAGCAACTTTTGTCTGTCAATTTTCTTTCGCACCTTTTGTTGTTTTCCATAAATTTTCACTTTTATTTTTAATGTCATTTTTATGATTAAACTGCGAAACTCGCATCCTATCAAAAAGTGCATTATACAAAATTTGGAGATGTGTTTAGGTGCACAATTTTTGTGTGCTCATTTTTTGTTCGTAGCTTGTCTCGTTTTTCCAAAAATTTAATTTTTTATATTCAATGTTATTTTTACGAATAAAACAAAAACTACGCGTCCTTTCAATAGAAGTGCTTATTAACAAATTTTTTATATGTACCGACTGCCGTATACACAAACACGCCGTACACACGAGAGCTTTTATAAAAAAATGCATGGACGTGAAGGAAGGTAGAGAAGTATATCAGGACAGAAAAGTATGGCGACAAATAGTTTAAAAAAAGAGTGTCAGGCGAGTGAATGATGCCTGAAACAAATACCTTGCATACTAATGGACCCAAGTGGGGTACCTCACCTGACGACCTTGTGACGCTCTTCACTTGGGTTGATTGCTGGAGCGATTGATCAGCAGCCTGAGTCGGAGCAGTGTTGAGAGAAGAGTCGCGCGTGTCCGCAAGTGAGGGATCACAAATTTCATCAGCACATGATGAAGGAACATACAGTGACTATGAATATGTGAAATGGGCAATACTACTACAAACAACTATTTTTCAGCATTTTTTAGATTTCGTGGTAACCACCGGGATTTTAGTATGCGGGTGGTTTGCCAATACTGCCCCAATTTTGGAAATCAGTACTGCGCCAGTACTGGCACGCCAGTACCACCAGGCATTACAAGACAGTACTGGCCCAGTACAGCCAGTCAGTACTGGAGCTGGAGGTTCGTTCTACCTGGGTACAGTGTACTGTTGTGTACACATTTTTCCCTTTCCTCCTTCCTAACCTAAATATTAGGTCCTAAAATCACCACGTGGTTTCCAAAATGAAATAATTTCTAGAAGATTATATATCAACCATGAGTGAAATTATGCTCCAATTGTGTCACGAGTATTGCTTAACTTGATTTGACTTTCAAAGTTCACCGTATTCTTTACGATGAGCCTTTAAAGACAAAAGAAGTTACCAATTTCTCGCCTGCAGCAAATTTTTTTAACCACTTTGCGTCCAGATTACCTGACCAGATCCCGGCCGGCATTGAAGCCAGGATCCGAACTATTTACCGTGATGTTTTTAGCCGGATCCCAACCAGTTTCCCCGACCAGTGCTGTATAAAACCGGGACTATCCGGCCGGATCACTGATTGGATTCCTACACGGGATTCCTTGAAACTAGTTTTTAATTTTTACATTCTCACCATTAAGATGGAATGTCTTAGCTTCATGATATTTTGGCCCTCTCCAGTTTGCGCTAGTTCTCCACGTTTTTGAGACATTTTAAGTAAAAAAAAAATAGTTTTTACTGTATATATAAAATCATCTCACTTTTCTTGCATCATCGAGATCAAATGTCAAATTTTGAATGTAAAAAAAAATTCTTTCACTATATATTACGGAGCTCAATTAAATCATAGAAAAGCGTTTTACTCTAAACACACATGTGAGAAAACTGCAGGCAAAACAACCTGTTCTTTAGCTTGTAAGCTCTGGATTAATAAATAATTTTTTTTTACAATTTCTGTTCTTTAGTTTGTAAGCTCTGGATTAATAAACAATTGTTTGTTACAATTCCTTTATTTGAATTTATTATCATAAAATCCCAAAGATTTAACTTAATTTTGCCAGGGAATATATGTGACGATTGATTTACGACATTTAAAGGTAAACAAAATTTTGTCTGTCTTGTGTTTTTGAGATGGAATGCATGCCAATTTATTTCGATGTCTTGAGTTAACAAAACTTATTATTTTCGAAATTGTTTTACGTCTAAGATGAAATTATAATTTTTAGACTGTAAATAACTGATAACATGCTTCATAATATTAGAATTATTGTTTGCCTTATTGGAATACTGGAAAAAAAAATCAATTGCATGATTTCGTTTTTTGCGAGATGGAATTACATTAATATCGAAAAATCGAATAAACATTTTAACCTAATTAAAAGGGTAGAAAAAACATTATTTTCAATATGGACAAATTTGGATCCGAATCGAAAATATTCTACGCTACATCATCTGTAGGGCGTTTAGCAACAAGTTACAAAAACGAAACTTTTTATGTCATGAATGACAAAAAACCCTCTCAAAAACTATATTTATAATTTAAAAGAAAAACGAAGATTTCACCAGCATTTCTAATTTCGATATCTTATGATTCTTTATCTAAATTGGTTAGTAAATTGTGAAGGTTAATGTGTAATTTTGAAAGGTAAATACAATTGTGCATGACGTGTGTGTTTCAAGGTGAAACACAAGATAATTTATCTCAATATTTTAAGTTAATAAAAGTAATTACTTCTTCTGTGATGTACTCTAATTACGTAGTACCAATTTTCGACATTATTCTTCGCATGTGTTCAAAATTCTAAGAAAATATCTTAAAATAACTGATAATTCGAATTAAGATATTATATTCCTTACAAGAAGACTGCAGAAACACGTTAATATATAATTCTGTTTTTTTGAGGTAAAATAATATGAATAAAAAAAAGCCTGCGACATTATAATAGTTAATTAAGGGCGCGGAAACGTTTTTTTTACGCAAGTACACAAGTATTCAATTTGAAAGTATATGCTTGAGGGTGATTGTGATTCTTTCCTCTAACTTTTCAGATTTTAGATTTCACATCATATTTATCTTTTATTTAGCTAAATATATTCTTAAAAGCGAACAAACGATCACATAGGATGACGACTAATTACTACATATACTCTAAGGAAACCTCAGAATAATAAAATGGAGCTCGTTATTACCCTATTCTTGACCTTGGCTGCCGTTTTTAATTTTCTTGGTAAGTGTATGAATATTATTATTATTATACCATTAAGCCAAATCCCTTCCGTTTTGATTTTATCTTTACTTTCTTAAACTCCCAAAAATGCTTTCACGGAGCATAGTATATGTGCTCTTTATATCTTTATTGCACAATAGCGTCTTCTAAGTTATTCTATCTGAAAGAACAGTTTTTAAATAAATATAAATTTGATAAAATTGAGTTGTGCAGAAAAATTGCACACAAAGGCTTAAAAAGAAGTCCCCCATATAAAAAAATTCGACGGCAATTCTATGTGGAAATTCCATATAAAAATTCCAAGTGAAAATTCTACAAAAATGTCTACATTGTTCAAAATGCTTGGAAATCTACAACACTTCTGCAATACAAAAGTAAGGTAAAATTACAAACATGGCATTGGAATGACGAATATGCAATATATGTATCGTAATTGTTATAAATGAATTGTTGTAAGTGAATTCAAGGAATTCACAGAATTCAAGAAATTAATGAAATTCATGGAATTCACAAAATTAATTAAATTCGCAGAATTCATGGAATTCACGTAAGCTACTGAATTCGCAAAATGCGTCAAATTCAAGGAATTGATGGAAATTATGGACTTTACGAAATTCGCAACATTCAAGATATATACGAAATTGATGGAATTCCTGGAATTGCTAGAATTCAAGGAATTTATGTAATTCTGGGAATTCACGTGATTGGATATATTCACAGAATTCATCAAATTCATGAAATTCCGGGAATACATGAAATTCATGGAACTCAAGGAATAAAAAAAATTACAGAATTCATGAAATTCACGGAATCACGAAATGCCTGAAATTCGCGGACCTCCTGAGATTCGCAGAATTCATGAAATTCTCGGAATTCATGGAATTCATAGAATTGCAGGAATGCATGTAAGATTGGAACTCACGAACTTCACGAAATTCAAGGAATTTACGAAATTCGCAACATTGAAGGAATATGCGCAATTGATTGAATTCCCGGAATTGATGAAATTCAAGGAATGCATAGAGCGCGGGATTGGCAAAATTTACAGAATTCATCGAATTCATGGAATGCAGGGAATTAATGGAATTGCTGTAATCATGGAATTTACCGAATTTGTGCTATTCACGTAATTTCTAGAATTTATGTAATTCACTGAATTCACGGAACTCACAAGGAGTTCACGGAAACAAAAGAATTCACGCAATTCAAGGAATGTGCAGAATACAATGAATTCGCAGAATTTAAGGAATTGAAGGAATTTAGTTAACGGAAATCGTGAAAGTGCGTGAGATCCATCTATTCCTAGTATTCCATCATTTCTATGAATTCTTTGAATGCCGTAATTTGCTTGAATTCCGTGAAATCCTTGAATTCTATGAATTACTTGAATTCTATGAATTCCTAGAATTCTATGAATTCCTTGAATTCTATGAATTCCTTGAATTATATGAATAACTTGAATTCTATGCATTCTATGCATTCCCTGAATTCTATGAATTCTATGAATTCTATGAATTCCTTGAATTCTATGAATTCCTTGAATTCTATGAATTCCTTGAATTCTATGAATTCCTTGAATTCTATGAATTCCTTGAATCCTATGAATTTCTTGAATTCTATGAATTCCATTGATTCCACAAATTCCGTTTTTATTATTACACCATTAAGCCGTCTCCCTTTCGCAGTAGGCGTGACTCACTCGCTGGGGAAGGGAGTAGTGTGAGGAAGGGGTAATGCCGTGAATTACTTGATTTCCATGAATGCCGTGAATTCCGTGAATTTAATGAAATGCATGAGTTCAGTGAATTTCATGAATTTTTTGAATCTTCAGAAGTCTTTGAATTCCGCGAATTCCTTCAATTTCATGAATCATTTTAATCTTGTGAAATCCTTGAATTCCAACAGAAATTTTTAATAGTATACAAATTAATTTTTCATTAAGTTTGACTTTCACTAATGAGGTGCGCTCTTGCTTTCCATGTCAAAATTTCTCACAAAATGTAAGTTCCTCGAGGATACGAGATTGAACCAATTTCCCAGGTGTAAAAAACACATCTTCTTCGGGGAAGTCTGGTTTTTAAAGTACTTTTTAGTATAAACTGGGTATCTAGAAACCATCAGATATAACCAATGCCACAGGTTTTAAAAAAAATCATTTTTTCAGGGACGTCTAATTTTTCCAATACTCTAGGGTGCCTGGAGTGGGTTCCTGGAAGAAAAAAAATTGAAACAATGCCCCAGGTATAAAAAACGCATTTTCAGGGATCTTCTGGATGAAAATTAAACTATTTTTTTTTAATTTTTAAACTGAAATATATATTGGCTGAAAATTAAATTTATTTTTAATTTGTCTTTTTGATTAAAAAATCGATGTGTTCATTCATCCCTCTTTTAATTAAGGGTTCCAGAACTTAGACAATTTTGGTTGAATCACTTTTTTGAGAAATCATGTTTTTGTTGAAGATTCATATTTTAATTGAAAATTCATCTCTTTGGTTGAGAGTTAAACTATTTTATTAAAAATTGATATTTTGCTAATTAAAAATAGGTGATTGTAGATTATGCGTAGGTGAGAGTAGAACTAATTTTTGAAAATTGGTTCTTTCGAATGAAGATTGATCTCTTTGATTAAAAATATAACTATTTTTTTTTTAAATTAATTTTTTGCTCATAATTTACATTTTCTGTCAAAACTTTAATTTCTGTAGATAAAATTGGCTTTTTGGCTTAAAGTTCCAAGAAGTTAGAAAATCATTTTTCTCTTTTATGTTTGAAAAATTCTTATTTATTGAAAATTTGTCTTTTATGTTTTAAGGTTTTTCTTAATATGAAATTTTATCTCTTTTGGCTTAAATATCAATTACACAATTATGTTGAAATTTCAACATTCTGTTAAAAAAATCTTTTATGTTAAAAAAGTTTTATTTTTCATAAATAAATAAGTTTGAAAATTTTAACTTTGTATCTGGAATATTGCAAAGCATATATTATCTTAAATACAAAACATCTCCATTAGATTCATGTTTCATATCGTAATATTTCTGGTACCATAAATTGTGTGAATTAAGGTTAAAGGGGGGTGGGGTAGAAATATTTTTTTCCGGTTCGTTATAGCGGTGAGGGGGTCTTGGGGAGGGCCTATAATTCGTTTTGTAATTTGAGTATGGCTCCTTATCTGTAAGTTCTACTCGAGTTTCTGGTTTCTGTAAATTCCCTATCTTGATTCTCGTCTGTTTAGTTTGTTTAAATCAAAAAAAAAATTTGTTTGAATTTATATTATTGCGGGAAACAATTTTTTTGCTTTAATATAATGTGACGGGGTATGCTAACGGTTCTGATTTACATGAAAACTGAAAAGTAATTGAAAAATGGACTCAATAAAACTAGCGTTAGAAATACTTGAAACTTGGGTCAAAAACCTTGGAAATTATTTAAGATACTTCCCGAAAAAACCTAGTCTTTTCTTGAGACGTACGCAAACCTACTGAAGCGTCACTCGCCGATTTTTATGGGGTCAGACCATGTTTATTATATGTTTTTGGGGTCGCTTAATCCGAATCCGGAGTCCAAAAGACGCCCGCTCGCCAGGGTTCTGACATTACCTACAAAATACCTCGTAATCTAAGCTATTTAACGCTGTAACATTTTGACTTTAGCATTAGCGCTGGGGTATTTTTGACCTCGCATTCGGATTCAGCGACCCCAAAAACATAATAAATATGGTCTGACCCAAGGACCCGAAAAAGGATTTGTTTAGTGTGGCTGTGTAATCGAACAATATTTTTTATATCAGCTGAGAAACAATTCTTAGGATCCAATATGGCATCAGATTGTCGCACACGAGGGGTAGTTTCCTCTTTTAAACTGTAATGAGTAGGATGATTGGCGGGTGAAAATGCTTCTAAAGGATTTTTGATATCTCTGAATCCATATTTGACAATGAGGTTATAATCCCAAAATTCCAAACGTCGGATTCCATATGACAATATTCCAATTCGTGGTTGAATATACGAAATTCTAAATTATTATATCAGTGATGTCGGTGGATTCTCATCTCGCTCTCTGCTGAACCCAGGAATGACCAGCGAGAAGGTGGCGCGTCTCTATTTTCATGATATTTTAAATTTTCATTTAATTAATTTTTCTAAAATTTGAATTGGTTATTCTTAGTTTCTGACAGTTTTTCTTTCGTTTTCTTCACTGCACCAAGCGTACTTGATGAAATTTCTGAATCGAGAGGAAGAGATCTGATTATGGATCAAAGATTAGAACCTGATGATATTATTGCGATGATGCAAATTTATTTCGTGATCATAAAGAACCAATATTTTTAGAAAAGTTTCTAATGTTTTTCCAAGGTCTCAAAAGGAATACATCAGGCGGTTGAAGCTTTCCTTTTGTTCCTTCGGGAATAGTGTCGATTTTCAAATCTTCCCTCGAATCCACGATTGGTTTACCAGGGGTGTTGGTTGAAGTTTGCCGGTTTTTTTCAATAAAGAAAATACTTAATCCTCAAGGGAATCTCCAAAATTTTTTATTCAAAGTATTGACCATTGGATTCTACACATTTTGCCCATCTTTCAGACAAATCATGGATACCAATCCAAAAAAACTTTTTCTCTTTCGAGGCAAACCATTCGGCGAGCTATTTTTCGACTTCTTCAAAATTGGCGAAGCGCTGCTCTGCGAGTGAGTGTCCCATCAATGCGAAAAGGTGATAGTTGGACGGGGAGAGGTCTGGAGAGTACGGTGGGTGCGATGATATTTCCCAAATCAATGCTTTTAATGTGTTCTCCACCACTTTAGCGGTATGAGACGGTGCGTTGTCATGTTTTAGGATAAATTTACCATGTCTTCGGGCCCATTCCGGCCATTTTTCGATCAACGCATGATTCAAATTGATAATTTGTTGTCGGTAGCGATTCGTATTCACCTTCTCACTAGGTTTTAATAAATCTAAGTACACCACACCACACTAGTCCCACCAAACACAGAGCATTGTCTTACGGCCAAAGCGATTTGGCCTTGGAATCGATGGGCCGAACTCACCAGGTGAAAGCTATGATTTTTTCCGCTTCAGGTTCTTGAAATAAATCCATTTTTTGTCCCCCGTGACAATTCGATGCAGAAAAGATTTCCTTTAGAACCGTTCAAGCAGCATTTCACAAATGGTTTTTCGATTTTCCATTTGTCTATCGTTCAGTTGGTGTGGTACCCATTTTCCCTACTTTTGGATTTTTCCCATGGCTTTTAAACGTTGGCAAATTTCTCCTCGGGTCACATTTAGTGTTTGTGCCAATTGTTATTGCGATTGGGTTGAGTCTTCATCCAATAACGCCTGCAATTCCTCGACTTCGATTTTTTTTCGCTGCACAAGGATGTTCATTGCCTGTTAAATCGAAATCTCCACTTTTAAATTGACGAAACCATGGCTCACATGTTCTAATCACTGGAGCACGTTCACCAGAAGTTTCTACCAGCAACCGATAAGCTTCAACTGCTTTTTTCTTTTGATGAAATAAGAAAAGCAACGAATGCCGCAAATGCGATTTACTTGGACAAATATTCACTGAGGTCAACAACTATGATGCTATTATTTTGGCAAAATGGAATTGTGTATTTTTGAAGCTTATTGTCCATAGAAAAATATGACATAGATGTCAAATCATAGAAATGTATACATATCTCTAGCGACATCTATGAGTAAAACCGGCAAACTTCAACTAACACCCTTGGTATTCGTTTTCTCATTTTGACTGCTCCATGAATGTAACAAAAGAACACTCTTTTTGCTGTATGATGGGAGAAAGACTTTTTGCAACCATGTTGTCAGTAGTTCAGAAGTCAGCTTTCCTAATTTTGAAGCTAAAACAAAGAAATTGTCAGACTTGTACAAATTGTTTTGTTTATGAGGGCCGAATTACCCATCTTTTACTTGAAATACGATTAACAAAGTCAATAGCAAAACGCCACTTGCGGTGTTCAGCGGTTCTATAGTGTAGCTGCAAGTCATACAAATAATTGTCAGTTCCAATGCTCTAACTGTTTCTTGCCCTTTAAATTACAAAGATCGTCCCGTGTGCATCTCTAGATTAAAACTTGATTTATCAGAGTTTAAAAGTCAGAAATTTGTTTATTTATCTGGAAACAATTCCATGTTATTGTTTGAACACGTCAATACGTTTTGCAGAAGCTTCAAATAAATTCGGCGTCAACGATACCTCATCTGTTCTTCCTATCGATATAATTGTCGCTTTGAATTTAATTGTTTTAACCTACGTTGAATGATATTAAATTTTAATTTTCGTTTTTCCCCCAATTCCAATATTCAACAGCTTTTTTATATTCATTATTGAATCCTGCATCTTCGAATGAATTAAAATCTAAATTCATATCGATATCAAACAAATTCTCATCGTAATTTTCTTCAATTGAAACTGGATCGCAAATATTATTTGGATTTTCGAAACGTAAGGCACCCTAAGTTTTAATGTACAGTGAATGTTTGATAGAATCTTTTTTTAAGACTTCTAGTTATGAGCTAAATGCGTTTTTCTGTTCGATTATGAAAGATTCTATATTGTATTGAGGCTCATCGAAAGCTCTTGTTTTAGATCTCACATCACATCATATTTATCTTTAATTTAGCTAAATATATTTTTAGACATAAACCAACAATATTAGTGAAATTATTAACCTATAAAGTAAAAACTTATTTTGAGAGTCGTAAAGTACACACTGGCTACACCTGTACCCCAGTGAAAAATCCTTTATAAAAATGAAGCTATTTAATATTTTGACTTGAATTTTGGTTTGAAGCTTCTTGGAAGTATATTTAATGAAATAGAATAGATAATAAAGCTAAATATTAAAATTTTATAAAGTATGTTAAAACAATGAAAATATCAAAAAAGAGCGAAAAAATGGGTATTTTCATTAAGAAATGCATAACTTTTTAATTTGTGCGTATTAAGGTCTCAAAAGGTAGGTGAGTCTTCTACTGACGTGCTTTTATATCAAAAACAGTACTTCATTGGATTTAAAAAAAAACGAATTTATTCTGGGAAATGAAGAGTCAAATTACTAAAAATTTGTAGAATCACGTAGTTTGTACAGCTGTAACCCAGTGTGTTCTTTAAGGTTTTAAGCAGGGACTTGTAGCAGAATTTGTTGTAAGTATTGTTAATAATAAATAACATCAATAAATCTTTTAAGAAAGTTGTTATATAGCTTAATAGAAGTTTAAAATTTATAATGGATTCAACAGTTTACCCCACATTTAAGAAAATAATAACTGTCTAATCAAAGATATGAAAATCCTTGAATCGGGGTTATCGTTCACTGTTTCAAAAACGAAAATTACTTTATTCAAATATATTCTTCACCATTTTCCTCCTTGAACAACAAATTTTTTTCGTTTGCCAACTAACTACTTCTCAACTAAAAAAAAAGAATAAAAAAAACCTAGCCACCCTTTCCAGTTCGCCTGGGATCAATGAAAATGCTTGCGCTATGTTTTATCTCAAAAATGAAGTGTTCGAATCATTTAAAAATTGTTTTTCCGATGCGTCTATGATCTAATACGTCATCAGCATACAAATAAAAAATAGTAAAACTAGGAAAACACGCAAATCAATTTTCTAATAGAATAATATAGATCTAAATCTAGAATAATAAAAATTTAATTCAATATTATACTTCTTTGGGCAAATAGTTGTTCTCGATTTTCTCTCCGTTCTCAGTTCAACGCGAGTCTGGACTTATAAATCATTCTAGTTTTGACGGCAGTATTATAATATAATATTCATAATTTTCTTAAGGCTTTAAAAAATATATTATTTAAAACTTATGCAACTTTTCTATTGCTTGTTTTTTGCGAAATTATAAATTTTTATATTTTAAATCTGCTTAAAAATATGTGAGGATTAATTTATTATACTTAAAGATAAACAAGATTTATTACCAAAAGTTTTTTCAAGCTTGAACTTTTACAGGAGAAAAAAGATTTATGAAATAAAAATATCTCAGAGAAATATGTTACAATTCAAAGATCAAATAGGATAACGACTAATTACTACATATACTCTAAGGAGTTATCAGAATATTCAGTTGATCCAAAACCTCTTAATCGAGTAGTTTAGTCGAGTTTTATTTATATTTTATATAGAAAATGGAGCTCGTTATTACCCTTTTCTTGACCTTGACTGCCGTTTTTACTTTTCTTGGTAAGTGCACCAATATTATTACTATTATATACCATTAATCCAAATTCCTTTCGCTTTGAATTTATCCTTACATTCTTTAACTTCCAACAATGCTTTCACGGAGCATAGCGTATGTGCTCTTTCTATCTTTATTGTATATTAGCGTCTTCTAAGTTATTCTATCTGAAAGAACATTTTTTAAACAAATATAAATTCATAAAAAATTTATTTGTGCAGCAAAATTTTACGAAAAGGTTTAAAAATAAGTACCCCACGTAAAGAAAATCTACGGAAAGCGTTCTAAGGAAATTCCATGTGGAAATTTATGGAATTTCCACATGGAAACATTTCTACAAACTAACGAACTGTAAGTTCCTCAAGAA
The DNA here is from genome assembly GCA_010014905.2 of Druon quercuslanigerum. Classification (NCBI taxonomy): domain Eukaryota; kingdom Metazoa; phylum Arthropoda; class Insecta; order Hymenoptera; family Cynipidae; genus Druon; species Druon quercuslanigerum. Next base: position 7,208 of record JAAAKG020011606.1, on the reverse strand, counting down.
TATGAGATTGAACCAATTTCCCAGGTGTAAAAGACACATCTTCTTCGGGGAAGTCTTGACTGGGTATCTAGAAGCCATAAGATTGTATCAATGCCCCAAGTTTAAATAACACATTTTTTTCAGGGAAGTCTGTTTTTTTTCTAACTGTAATGTCCCTGATGCGGGTTCCTTGGGTACACGAGATTGGAGGGTCACAATATCAGATGCCCTAGGTGTAAAAAAAACATTTTTTTTGGGAAGTCTAATTTTTACAATACTCTAGGATGCCTGGCGTGGGTTCTTAGATAAAAAAAGATTGAAACAATGCCCTACGCATAAAAAACACATCTTAAGGGATCTTCTGGATCAAAATTAAACTATTTTTTTTTTGAAAATTTTTCTCTTTAATTGAAAAACTCATCTATTTTAGTAGAAAGCGCATATTTTTTAAAAGAAAATGCAAGTATTTCGCTGGAAATTCAACAATTATGTTGAAAAGTCATCCTTTTGGGTTGAAAATTCAACTATATGTAAAATATTTAAATTTTATTTAAAACTTATATTGTGATATTTAAAGGTCAAACTGAAATCTTTTTAGGCTGGAAATTTAATTTATTTTCAATTTGTCGTTTTAACTTAAAAATCGATGTGTTTATTCATCTCTATTTTATTTAAGGATTCCCGAACTTTAAAATTTTGATTGAATCACTTTTTTGAGAAATCATATTTTTGTTGAAGATGCATATTTTATTTGAAAATTCATCCCTTTGGTTGAGAGTTGAACTATTTTATTGAAAATTGATATTTTTATAATTAAAAATAGGTGATTGTAGATTATGCGTAGGTGAGAGTTAAACTAATTTTTAAAAATTGGTTTCTTCAAACGAAGATAGATCTTTTGATTAAAAATATAACCAATTTGTTGAGAAAATTAGTTTTTGGCTTGAAGGTCCAAAAAATTAGGTGATAATTTTTCTCTTTTATGTTTAAAAAATTGTTATTTATCGAAAATTTGTCTTTTATATTTTGAGGTTTTTCTTAAAATGAAATTTCATCCCTTTTGGGTTAAATATCAATTACACATTTTTGTTGAAAATTTTAGAATTCTGTTAAAAAGTCATATTTTATCTGGAATATTGCTTCATTCCGTTTTTAAAATATCCTATTTTGAAAATAAATAAAACACATGCTAAGCATGTATTATCTTGAATACAAAAAATTTCCATTAGGTTTATGTCTCATATCGTATTATGTCTGCTACCATAAATTACGTATATTGGGGGTAAGGGGGGGTAGAAATATTTTGTTACGGTTCGTTATATAGGAGAGAGGGTTTTGGGGAGGGCCTATAATTCTCCTTATCTGTAAGTTCTACTCGCGTTTTTGGTTTCTGTAAATTCCCTATCTTGATTCGCGTTTGTTATGTTTGTTTGAAGCAAACAACAAAATTTATTTATATGTATATCATTGCGAGAAACAAATTGTTTTATTTAATTAAATAAAGGTTTATTTAGTTTTATGTAATGGAAAATATCTCATTACTTATTGATGGAGTTGATCATTTTCACGGTGTGGTGTAACGGTAAATAAGTAAGTCTTCTTTTGAGCCAACTTTCCCACGTACACAAACCCATGGAACCATCAATCGCCGATTTTGATTCTAACATAACTTCGAAAAACCTAATAAACTTTTTCTTAAGTATCTTTTCCCGGATCTGAGGTCCACAAATCCCTAAGTACATCAGGTTTCTGATATAACCTAAAAAAACGTTATAAAATTTTGTATAGAGTCCGGGGGTCAGACCATATTAATTATATGATTTTGGGGTAGCTGAATCTGAATCTGAGGTCCAAAATACCCCAGCATGTCAGGATTTTGACATTACCCACAAAATACCTCGTAATCTAAGCTATGTAACGCTTTAAAATTTTGACCTTATCATTAGCGCTGGTGTATTTTGGACCTTGGATTCAGATTCAGCGATCCTATCCTATTCTTCCTATCGATATAATTGTCGCGTTTAATTTAATTGTTTTAACCTACGTTAAACTATATCAAATTTTAATTTTCGGTTTTTCACTACTTCCAATATTTAACAGCTTTCTTTTTATATTCATTATTGATTCCTGCATCTTCGGATGAATTAAAATCTGAATTCATATCGATATCAAACAAATAATCATCATAATTTTCTTCAATTGAAACTGGATCGCAAATATTATCTGGATTTTCGAAACGTAAGGCACCCTAAGTTTTAATGAACAGAGAATCTTCAATAGAATATTTTGTCAAGACTTCTACTTATGAACCAAAAGCCTTTTCCTTTTCTATTATAAAAGATCCTATATTGTATTAAGCCTCATCAAAAGCCCTTGTTAATCTGTTGCAGAATACATTTTTCTATAAAAGTAATTTTACTGATGTATGCACCTTAGGAGACTTTCGGGGTCACTGTTCACGAACCAGTCAGATTTGCGAAATTCAAAATAACGGATTCAATATCGCGGACTAGTCTTAAAATTTGTCTAACATTTTGCATCCGCCGTGTTGAACTTTTAAAATCTGACTTCAGATTAAATATCAGATACCCCAAAAACCCCCACATCTGCGGAAGGAGGAGGGTCGATTGCGATGACCACGTCGTCGACCGCGAGGTTTGAGAAGGCCTGACCACCTTAGCTCTCTGTTGGAGGCTGTTCGAATACTCACGGCTCCAGTGTGACGAGAAGTAGCTTTCGAACGTGAGCTTGCGGGGAAGGGGAGTTGACTTCTGTGCCATTGCAGCTCATTCATCAGGAGCTGATTCCCTGCTGCCGATTTCTTCTTCAGAGCTTTCATGTGGAATATCACCTTAAGGTCGTTGCGCACTCGGACCCGTCGCTGATCATAGCAATACTCCAGAATGGCCCAAACTGGAGCGTAGTTCGGTCCGATGATCGGTATGCTGTTCAGCGCATCCTGCACTCCCCCCTGGACGAAAGTCGCTCAAGTTCGACTCATCGTGCACGAATACGCGAGAGAGGTTCCGGATGGACTCCCAGTGCTATCCTCGCCCACTGGACCCCCGACAGAGGCGGCGCCGGTCTCGTGGCGAGTCTGAGCATCAAACAGCCGCCTCTTGGTGTCAAAGTCATCGTCCGCCGCATTGTCTTCTTTAATGGAAATGAAGTTAGATTTGCAAGGCGGGGCTGGCCAGGTGCGAGTCCGTTCTCTGTCAGGGGGCAGCACTGACACCAGAATCTCAAGTCGTGTGCAAGTCAATGCTTAGTCTGATGCAGATGGGGACGCTAAACTGAGGGGGAGGCGGTGTAAGGCCGATCCTCAAGCAAAATGTAGTTCCTGAAGCGGTTCGCAAGCCAGGCTAGAACCTGATAGGCAAGACTCCACGGCGTCAAATAGCGCGAGAGACGAGCCACGTCTCCTGAGGTAATGCGCAAAACCGACCATAAACTGATGCACAAAACCCCGCAATGTCAAATAGCGCTCAAGGCGCGCCCCAGCTTTTGAGGTAATGCGCAAGGTAGGTCACAAAACGATGCGTAAAACTCCACGGCTTTAAACCGTGCGCGAGTCGAGCCACATGTCTCTAAGCACCGCATAAGACAGGCCAAAGACTGATGTGCAAGACGCCATAGCGTCATAACGTACGCGAGCCGACCTACAGCTTCCAAAGCGATGCGCAATACAGGCCACAGACTGATGCGAGAGACATACCAGAGATTGATGCGCAAGACGCCACCGGGTTATAACGCACACGAGTCGAGCCAAAATTCCCAAAGCGATGCGCAATCCAGGCCTCAGACTGGTGCGCAAGAGAGGCCTTACATTAATGCGCAATACGCCATAGGATTATAACGTACGCCAGTTGAGTTACAGCTTCCAAAACGACATGCAATACAGGTTACAGACTGATGCGCAAGGCAGACCAGTGGCCCCCGCGACATCCTAAATACATCCTTAGAATGTCACTTGACGTCTTTAAGACATCCTGGGGATCTTTGCACGTCTTTAAAAGGTCTTCAGGACATCCTTAAGACGTCAGTGAAAAGACGTTCATAGCACGACGTTAGGAGTTGTGTGCCCATTAGAAAGGGCCACATATTGCTGCCAAAAACACTACAGGGTCATAACGCACGCGAGCCGAGCTACAGCTTCCAAAGCGACAAACAATACAATCCACAGACTGTTGTGCAAGATAGGCTACAGATTGCTGCGCAAGACGACACAGGTCATAATGCACGCGGGTCGAGCCATAGCTCCCAAAGCAACGCGCATTACAGGCCACATACTGATGCGCAAGACAGCCCACATATTGCTGCGCAAGACGCTACAGGGTCATACTCTACGTGATTCGAACCCCAGCTCTGATATTGAGGAACTAATACGTTATCCCAAGAAAAAAATGGAAGGAAAATAAAGAAAAAAGTCATCTATGCTTTAACGTCTCAGGAATGGAATAAAGCTAAGACTAAGGAAGCTAAAAAGCAAGAACAAAACTGGCGAAAAGAAATGTTAGAAAATGCCCGAGAAAATAGTCTTTGTGGGAATTTTTAATTTGAATAATAAATGCAATTTGTGATTGTCTGTATAATTAAACATGACTGAATATCATTCATACATGCATGTGTAACTTTAATCAAACTTTAAGCAAACAAGTCACCAGTGAGTAGCATTTAAAAAAAAAATTATGTTTGTACAAAAATAGATAAATTTGGATAATAGAAGCCAACAGTTTTTTTAACAAAGAACATTTTAGACCCTTAAGAAACTATACAATTGTACGTTTGTGAAACGAAATACTTATTTTTATATGTACTTTTTTCTCATTTTCTAAAAATAATGTCGTTAAGGTTCCACGTGCATTTAATTAATAAAATTTACATGTTTGGTCGTCCTCTAAGTTTATAAAATTTTAGTAAGGTTTTAGAGGGTCTTATATTATTATTTAGTGAATTTATTATTATTATATTTAAAATTAATACTAATATTTTTGTGTACTACTAATATTATTTGATAAATTAAAAGTAATATTGTTATGATTAAAACTGAAGTAACACACCATTTTTTACATTGACTGTACTAGGTATTATGCAGAAAGCATAAGACGGTGCTGTCAAACAGGTGTTTATAATAAAATCTGTTTAAATTTAGTTTTTACTGATTCACAGACTCTAAAATATCTTAGGGATCACTCATATACTACATACGTAAGCAAAATGCGTCAACTAGTTTGTAACGTAATTTTGTTTAAAGTCTGTAAAAGACTTCACGCATTTATGCGCGGCCCCTTAGTCCTATCTTGTTGTATGTTAAATCCATTTTCGTAAATACTAGTCGTTCTTATTAATATTTTAATTGAGCCATTTATATTGTTTTTTACAGGGTTAGGGTTTTCGAGAACTCCTGGTAGTGATAGACCTTATGCAGACATTAGACCATCTCCTGTCAGGCGTTTTCCTCCTGCCAGACATACTGCTCCTGCCAGGCCTGAATTCCAGCTTGTAACGGATACAAATGTGCGTCTTCCTCTACAGTTTTTTATTTTATCGAAAGAACCAGATGGTGATTTTTATCACATACTCGAACATAAACCTTTGATAGAAACAGAGGACAGTGAATTCATCATTGGAATAATTGAAATAAGTATGCCACAAACTTATCGTGGAATATATAATCAAGATCATAGGCGGATTAAAGCTAATAGATATAACACATCTGAGATATATTTTATGGACCGAGAAGATCTGATGTTATATCCTGCAGGCCAATTAATTCCACGACCGATTCTTAACCATCTTGCACGTCTCGTACGCATACATGGTACTTTCCCATATTGATTTTGTCAAATTGAATTTGGAAAATATATATACATAATTATATAAATTCCAAAGGTCTTAGTTTTTGACAGAGTTAATTTTTCAAGAAAATAGGGGAATAAATTCTATTAAATATCATTAATCAACCAAGAACAGTTAAAGGGGTGCACCGCATACGGGCGTAAGTACCAAAGTCCGAGTTTTACAGGAGAGACAAAAAACTGTACAACTTTCACGTAAATAATTTTAAACAAAAGAAAGGGGAAAACATTTCGAGGTACTGATAGGCTTTATCGAACCATGAAACGAACATCCTGAAGGAAGCATCCTTTTCCGAGAAAACCTTTGTTATAGGAACAGCGTGTTCTCAAAAACTCCGATTTTGATACATCAAGAGTTGCGTAACTTTTTTATTTTTGAATATAAAAAAAACAAGAAAGAACTTTCGAGTTATTGGTTAGCACTATCGAATCCCAAAAAGAGCGCTTTAAAAAGGATAAACATGTGCGAGAAAACCTTAACCAAATATCGGCGCGCAGCAAAAAGCTTCAATTTTGATACATAAAAAGTTGCGTGATTCTTTTATTTTTTAATTTAAAAAAAAACAAGAAAGTTCTCTTCAGCTTTTGGTGAGAGAGAAAACTGTTTTCCCAAAATCTCTATTAAATATTTTCTCTTCTGCGTCGTTAGAAACGGAAACATCTTTTGTACATCATTCTTCTTGTCTTTAGTGATCCCTTTACTGGTGTTGCATTTCCCTATTTCCAGATTTTTGAAATCGTAGATAGTATAATCTGTAAAATAATAAATTAACAGTATAAGAGTCTGTTTTGCGATTTTCAATTTTTTTTCATAAATTTGTAATATACTTTTTTCGTAAAAATACCGTCTCTTAAAATACATGTTTGATTCCATTTCGGATTCTCGTCATAAGTAGAAGTGGTGTAAATAGTTCCAAATGTTTCTTTTGTAATTCTGATCTGTGTTACCTCACTGATGCGCAATTGGTTTATTTTTATAAAGGATTCTTGGGCTATTTGTTTCCATTTGAAAAATCCGTCCAATAAGAAAATGGTGAAAGGATTTTTTATAGCGACTTCTCCCATCATCTCGGTTACGCCCTTGATCGTGATAAGCTTTTTCTTACGTTTAATGTTCTCAATAAGAGCAAAATCTCTATCAGGTGACATATACGTATGTCCTATAACCAAAAACTTATGTACGATTTCGTACAATTTAATATTGTCGCTCCAAAGAACTAACTTTCGAAATGGTGTTTTCAATACGTCTGTGACATAAGAATATTAGCAAGATGCAATTTCCGTGAAGCCACGAGATCCAAGGTTTTCCGTCCACAAATTCATTGTTCCTTTGTGAAGAATTTCGTCATGAATACCCAGATTATAGCAACT
>JAAAKG020011595.1:0-14129 GCA_010014905.2 Druon quercuslanigerum | reverse complement strand
TTAACTATTCTTTTTTTTCTTAAGAATTTATTTCTCTGGTTAAAAGCAAAAGATTTAAAATTAATTTTTTTCAACTGGCACTCTAACTGTTCCATTTTTTGTCGAGAAATGATATTTTTTTAATAAAAATTTAATTTTCTTAGTTGAAAATGATACCATTTCGTTAAAAAAATTTACTTCCATTTGATTGAAAATTAAGTTTTTTACTGAAAATTTAGTTATTTAATCAATTAAATTCGTTTCCTTTTTGGTGCAATATTTATTTTAATAACTGAAAATTTAAGTCCTTTATTTTCGGTAGAAAATTTATCTTTTTAGTTGAAAATAATCTTTTTTGTGAAAAATGTCATGTCTTCTATAGAATTTAACTATTCTTTTTTTTCTTAAGAATTTATTTCTCTGGTTAAAAGCAAAAGATTTAAAATTAATTTTTTTCAACTGACACTATAACTGTTCTATTTTTTGTCGAGAGTTGATTTTTTTTAAATAAAAATTTAATTTTCTTGGTTGAAAATTATACTATTTTGTTACAAAAATTTACTTTCATTTTATTGCAAATTAAGTTTTTTTTACTCTTCTATAGAATTTAACTATTCTTTTTTTTTGTTAAGAATTTATTTCTCTGGTTGAAAAGAAAATATTTAGAATTAATTTTTTTCATTTGACACTGTAATTGTTCCATTTTTTGTCGAGAATTGATATTTTTTTAATAAAAATTTAATTTTCTTGGTTAAAACAAAATAAATCTGTTAAAGTTGAAACATCAATTAATATTTACATTTTTCGCTGATATTTTATCTTTTTTTTGTTGTTAAAAATTCAACGATTTCATTAAAAGTTGTACTATTTTCTTAATTTTTTTTTAGTTGACCATTCAACTCTGAAGTTAAAAAACGAATTATTCAGTTGATATTTCGTTTTTTTGTCGTTGACAATTATTTTTTTACTAAAAATTTCGCTATTGCATTTCTGAGTGAAAATTTACCTTTTTTATTTGAAAATCTACTTTTTTTGTTAAAAATGCAATATTTTTGCTGGGAAAGAAGTTCTAAAAGATTAATTGTATTGTTATTATTATTAATTAAACGCTCAAAAGTGAAGAAATGATTATTTAAGATAGTAGATACTAATTTAAGATAGCAGATACTACGAAATAGAAAAATTTTGTAAAGATATTAATTTTAAATTTGAATTTAAAAATGGCATGAGAAATAAAAATAAAATATAAAATAATTTTTTCTGTTTATTTTTTGCTGTTGTTAATATATGAACCTGAATTGTCTGTGAACTCGTCGGCTTGGCTCCAGCTTTATCCGAACTCATCGTGTCGTTGTCTTCGTCCCGTGAAAATTCGACAGCATCTAGCTCTCCCGCTAAAATGCTCGCATAGTAGAGTATTTTCATGACTTTTGTAGGTGCCGTTATGGTATCCGCGTCCTGAACGCAATAATCTCGTGTGAATGCTCCTCCAATTACCTATCGAGGAAAAAATTTTAAGTTATTACTGCTTTTTCAATTTGAAAAGCTTCCAAATCATCTTTTTAGGGCTCAAAATTCCCTCACTATTCCCTGATTAATTTTTCTTTTTCCCTGAATTTTATAAATGGCATAAAAAAGATTTAATTCATCAGAGTGAATAAAATTAACTAATGTGTACTAGTCATGTGACTATTCTTATTTTAATTTATAAGAATTTCAAATGAATTTGAACGTCGTCAGGATAAATTCATAAGACTTTCAAACAATTAAAGTTAAATTTTAATAGAATTCAAAGTAAAATTGGATTTAGGGCGTACAAAATTAAGGTGAATTAAAAAAAATTTCTTGGAATCGAAGGTGAGTTTCAAAAAACTAAGGGGAAATGAAATTTTAATTTACAATTTTAAAACACTAAAAAATGCCAAAGACTTTAAAAGAGTCCAGGGAAAATTAATAAGACTTTAAAAAATTTAAAGTTAAATTTAAAAAAAAATAAAATTGAAAAGAATTAAAGTTCAAAAGAATTCAAAGTAAAATTGAATTGAATCAAAAGAAATTCTAAGAAATTAAAAAGAATTAAATAATATATACAAAAATTCAGTTTAAATTAAAAAGAAAATTCCTGAGAATAAAATGTGAGTTTCAAAGAGTTAAAGAGGGATGAAAAAATCTTTGTTTAAGTCATCGAATTGAAGATGAATTAAGAACGATATAAGTGAGTTAGAAAACTTCAAGAAGCCAAGAATTTAAAAGAATTCAGGAAAAATTAATAAGACTTTATTAATTAAAAGACTTTAGTTAGAAAAATAACAAAATAAATGGAAGTTAAATTCCAAAACATTCAAAACAGAGAGTAAAAATGGATTAAATTTATAGGAACTCAAGTGAAATGACAAGAATTCAATGAAATTCATATAAATTCAAGGTGGATTAAAAAAAAATTCCTAAGAATCCAAACGGAGTTTCAAAGATTATATATTTTTGATGATATATTTTTTTAATCATTCGAAATGAGTGAATTTAAAATAATACAAATGGATTTAAAAAAATTATTAACTTTCAAAATAATTTAAAAAAATATAGAAAAAATAATAAGTCTTCAAAAGAATTAAAGTTAAATTCGAGAGAATTAAAATTTAATCCAAAAGAATTGAATAGAATTCACACAAATCCAAAGTGAATTTTTTTTTAAATTCCTAAGAATCCAAGGTGAGTTTCAAAGAAATCAGAATGACTGTCAAAAAACATTTTTCTTCTTAATACATCGAATTGAGTGAATTTAGCAGAATAAAAATGAATTCAAGAAAATCCCAAAGAATGCAGAAAAAATTTTAAAAAATTCAGAAAAAATTGAAGTTAAATTCAAAAGAATTCAAAGTAAAATTAGATTGAATTTAGAGGAATTCAATGAAATCCATTAAAATTCAAAGTGGATTAAAAAATCCTAAGAATCCAAGGTGAGTTTTAAATAAATCAAGGTGAATGAGACCAAGACTAATTTTGTTTTCTAATCCATCGCACTGATTGAAGTTAGAAGAATACAAGTAATTAAAAGAAAATTATGAAAATTTTAAAGAATTTAAAAGAATACAGGAAAAATAATAAGTCTTCAAAAGAATTAAAGTTAAATTCGAAAGATTTTAAATTTAATCCAAAAGAATTCAAAGTCTAATTAGATTGTATTTCAAGGAATTCAAGGAAAATGAAAATAATTAAATAGAATTCATACAAATCCAAAGTGATTTTTTACAAAATTCCTAAGAAACCAAGGTGAGTTTCAAAGAATTCAGAATGACTGTAAAAAACATTTTTCTTTTTAATCCATTGAATCGAGTGAATTTAGCAGAATAAAAGTGAATTCATGAAATTCAAGAAAATTTCAAAGAATGCAGGAAAAATTAATAAGACTTCAAAACAATTGAAGTTAAATTCAAAAGAATTTAAAGTAAAATTGGATTGAATTTAGAGGAATTCAATGAAATTCATTAAAATTCAAGGTGAATTAAAAAAATCCTAGGAATCTGATGGAAGTTTTAAACAAATCAAGATGAATGAGACCAAAACTAATTTTTTTCTAATCCATCGCATTGATAAAAGTTAGAAGCATACAAGTAATTAAAAGAAAATTATGAAAATTTTAAAGAATTTAAAAGAATACAGGAAAAATAATAGGTATTCAAATGAATTAAAGTTAAATTCGAAAGATTAAAATTTTAATCCAAAAGAATTCAAAGTGTAATTGGATTGTATTTCAAGGAATTCAAGGAAAATGAAAAGAATTGAATAGAATTAATACAAATCAAAAGTGAATTTTTACAAAATTCTTAAGAATCCAAGGTGAATTTCAAAGAATTCAGGATGATTGAAAACCCCTATTTTTTAATTCACTGAATTGAGTGAATTTGGAAGAATACAAGTGGACTAAAAAAAATTCAGGAGAATTCCAAAAAAATAAAAGAATTCAGAAAAATATCTTAAGACTTCAAAACAATGAAAGTTAATTTTAAAAAAATTCAAAACAAAATTGGATTAAAGAATTCAATGAAATTTATAAAAAATTCAACGCGAAATAAAAAAATCCTAGAAGTCAAAGGTAAGTTTAAAATAATTCAGGATGAATGAAACAAAAACTAATTTTTTTAAATCTATCAAATTGATTCAATTTTGAAGAATACAAGCGAATAAAAAAACTCAAGAGAATTCCAAAGAATTTTAAACAATTCAGGAAAAATTAATAAATTACAAAAAAATTAAAGTTAAGTAAAAAAATGCAAATTAAATTCAAAAGAATTCAAGTGTAATTCAAAAGAATACAAAGTAAAATTAGATTGAATTTAGAGGAATTGAAGGAAAATGGGAAGATTTCAATGAAACTTAAGGCGAATTTGAAAAAAATTCTAGGAATCCAAGTTAAGGAATTAAAAAATCTTATAATTTAAATAATAAAAAATTAATGAAATAAATAATTAAGTTAAAGAATCCAAGTTTCAAAGAATTCAGGATGAATAAGACAAAAAAAAACTCTTTTCCTAACCCATCGCATTGAGTTAATTTCAAATAATAAAATTGAATTTAAAAAATTTAAGAGAAAGTAAGAGAATCCAGGAAAAATTAATAAGTATTCAAAAGAATTAAAGTAAGATTTAAAAAATTAAAATTAAATACAAAAGATTCATAAGATTTCAAGGTCAATTATTTAAAATTCCTAAAAGTCCAAGGTGAGTTTTAAAGAATCCAGGATGAATGAAAAAAAAAACAATTTTTTTTAATTCATTGAATTGAGTGCATTTGGAAGAATACAAGTGAATTAAAAAAAAAATCAGGAGAATTAAAAAAGAATTCAGAAAAATTTTGTAAGATTTCAAAACAATGAAAGTTAATTTCAAAAAAATTCAAAACAAGATTGGATGAAAGAATTCAATGAAATTCATAAAAATTCAAAGCGAATTAAAAAAATTCTAGACATTGAAGGTAAGTTTAAAATAATTCAGGATGAATGAAAAAAAAACTAATTTTTTTAAATCCATCTAATTGATTCGATTTTGAAGAATACAAGTGACTAAAAAACCTCAAAGGAATTCAAAGTTTCAAAGAATTCAGGAAAAACTATTAAATATTCAAAACAATTAAAATAAGATTAAAAACAAATTAAAATAAAGTTCAAAAGAATTAAAGTTAAATTTTAAGGAATTGAAAGTAAAATTGGATTGTATTTAGAGGAATTCAAGTGAAATGAGAAGAAGAAAAGTTTTAAAGAAATCAGGATAAATGAAAAAAAAACATTTTTTTAAATAATCGAATTAAGTCAATTTAGAAGAATACAAGCGACTAAAAAAAATAATGAGAATTCCAAAAAATTAAAAAGAATTCAGAAAAAATTCATCAGGCTTCAAAACAATTAAAGTTAAATTTAAAGGAATTCAAAGCAAAATTGGATTTCTTTTGCAGGAATTCAAGGTAAATGAGAAGAATTCAATAAAATTCATAAAATTCACATCTTTTAGGTAGAAAATCAATTTTTTTGTTAAAAATGCACTGAATAATTGAACATTAATCTGTTGAAATTGAGTATACAATTATTTTGCTGAAAATCGATCTTTTTTGGTTATATTTGACTGTTTTTTATTCAAAATTAAAATCTTTTGTAGTTTGAATATCAAGTATTACATTTCCTGTTAAAAATTAGTATTTCCAGGATAAAAATGCTGTTTTTAGTTATAGACACATAATTTTAGTTCCAAATTCATCTCACTTTTTGAATACTTTGCTATTTTGTTGAATATTCTCTCTTTTTTTTTTAATTAACGGTTTTAACTAAAAATTTAAATATTCCATTTTTTAAACTGATCTTTTTTATTATAAAATTCTACTATTTAGTTGAAAATTCGTGATTTTTAGTACAAAATATATGAATTTTGTTAACAATCTGTATTTTTTCGCAGAAAATAGATTTTTTTGGTAAAAAATATAATTGTATTGTTAAAAATTAATCTGGTCTAGTTAGAGATTCAAATAGTTTGTTAAAAATACGTTTTTTCTTGTTGTATTCAACTATTTTTAATTAAAAATTAAAATCTTTTTTGGGTTAAATATCAACTATTTAATTTTTTTGAGTGAATTTCTAACTGTTTTGTAAAGAATTCCTCTGTTTAGCTTGATTTTATTTTCATTCATCATTTTTAAGAGTGCGACAGAAGTGTGTGGTACTGCGGTTGTAGGAAGAGTGTGTGGTGATGCGTAGTGGATTGATGAAATACAAGCAGTCGCCCAAGAAAAGAAATGGTCTTGATATTTATTAGAGACAAAAAAAGAGGAAAATAAAACTACTACTTAAGGAAAGTCAAGATAAAATTAAAACAGAAGAAGAGGAGAAAATGAAAAATTACTTTGAAGGAAGCAAAAAACTTCTACGTTTTAAAAATAAATTGCCGGTAATTTTCCGGGGTTATTCGGTCAATTAAAAGTAAAATATTCATATTTAAGCAAAACTCAAACATTTACTTCAATTTATCACGTTCATTCTAATCCTCCTTTAACACAAAAGAGTAAAAAAGTTCAAAATAACTGAATTTTGAAATTTTCAGTTAAAAAATTATTTAGAACAGTTCAGTTCTAAGCCAAAAAGATTAATTTTTAACTGAAATGATGAATATTTAACTGACATACTTGAATTTTCAACCACAATGATTAATTTTCAAATAAAAAGATTAATTTCTACCCAAAAAAAATTTTCAAACAAAAATTAATTTTTTAACGAAATAGTTAAATTTTCAATGAAAGAAAATAAATTTCGAACCAAATAGTTTCATTTTGATACCAAAAAAATTTTAACCAATGAAAGTTTTTAATTAATATTATGGAATATTTAACTGGTATAATAGTTACATTTTCAGTAGAAAAAAATTAATTTTCAATAAAATAGTTCAATTATCGGAAAAAAATTATTTCTCATCTAAAGGAAAAACAATTTTTTATTTACATAGCTCATTGTTTAACCCAAGAAATGAATTTTTAATTAAAATTATGAATCTTAAAAAAAAGGAATAATTTTTAACAATAGAGTTACACTTTTAACCAAGTAATTTTATTTTCAACCTTAAAGATGAATTTTTAACTAAAATGATAAAAAATTATCTGGAATACTTAAATTTTTAACCGAAAAGAATAATTTTTAGACAAGAATATAAACTTTTGAAGAAAACGATAATTTTCAATATTTAACTGAAATAAGTTAAATTTTGAATTTTCAATATCTAAATGAAATAATTAAATTTTGTTACCAAAAATATGAATTTTAGAACAATAAAATTAATTTCTACCAAAACATACGAATTTTAAACTAAATTTTTAAAAATAATTAACAAGTTCAAATAAAAAGTTTAAATAATTTTTAACAAAAGAGTTTAACTTTCAAAACAAAATGATAATTTTCTTTTCAAAACTCGATTTTTGAACCAAATACGTTTATTTTCAACAATATAGTAGAATTATCTGTTAAAAAGGACCAACTTTCATTCAAATGGTTGAATTTTAAGTTAGGAAAGATACATTTTCAGATAAAAAAGGAGCAGTTGACAAAAAAAGGCAAATTTTCTACAAAGCACATACTATTCCAAACAAATTATTGAATTTTTAAGTAAAAAATGTCAATTTTCAGCCAAGTAGTTAAAAATTTCACTACAGAAAAGATAAATTGTTAATTTAAGATCAAAGAGAAATCTAATTTCTTATGAAAAAATTGTTATGCTACAAAAACATGAAAAATAATTACAATTAAAAAAATAGACTAGGAAAATACCTTACTTTTCGGTTCATTAGAGACAAAAAAAACAGTTGCAAAAAGGAAGGAGAAAATAAATTATTAACCAAAAATAAAGTAGTCCAATTCTCTCTAAAAAATATAAATCTTCACAAAAAATGTATTTTTAGCAAAACAGTTAAACTTTCTACTGGAATGATTAAATTCTTAGACAAAAAAAATTATTTTCAACAAAGTCGTTACGTTTTCAACCAGAGATGAATTTTAAATTAAAATGATGATTCTTCAATAAAAAAACAAATTAATTTTCAATAAATGAGTTGAATTTTTAACCAAGTAGTTGAATTTTTAAATAAATAAATGAATCCGAAGCGTAATAAAATCACTGATATGCCCTCAGATTGTAGATAAAGTATAAATCTATTTTCTAAATACATCAAAATATTTAAACAGTGAAAAATTTAATTTTATTACTGTGATCAGAAGTAAATTCCCAGTTTTGAAATTAAATTCCCGGTTGAGTCGCCACCCTGCTTGACTTAATTTTGTAAACTTATAAATTACCTTGACCGTTATGAGTTGCTGAAGAGCTTGAAGAAGACATTCAAGCCGTGATTTGCAATGTCGGGCCCAGATTCGGGCCAGTTTTGCTTGAGCAGACAGAGGCAAACAACTGGCAGCTTTGCACAACATGTGTAAAGCCAGCTCCAAATAATCACTGGTTCCCAAAACCGGAATTTCAAAGACTATTAGGAACACATTTAATAGACTATCGGTACCTTCATAAGGTATTATACCAAATACCCTTAAGTCTAGTTCTATATTATCAGCCAATGTGACTAGTGCGTGGACCAGGGCTGACTCAAAAGCTTCACCTAGAAAGAAAATGATTAAACTTAGGCCGAATAACGACTAAAATTTACTGCGCAGCCAAATAATGATCTATTGCGCATATATCTGCGCAGTAGACTTTTTCAAATATTAGATATGCGCACTAGATTCCTACGAGTCATGTTTACATTCTAAAAACTACTTACCTTTTCTAATATATAATATTAAATATAACAAATTGAAAAATTGCAAAATTTATCTCCAGAACGGCGAATGATTTTTCAGAAATTGTGTGAATAAGAGGAGGTTCAGGGGCGAGAAACCGATTTGGGACAATTCGTTTATGAATTAAAAGTGAATTATGACACGCAATCACTGCGCATCCAAATAAAGATCTATTGCGCATATGTATACGCAGTAGACTTTTATGAAGCTTAGATTTGCGCACTAGATTCCCATGATTTATGGATAGTTTCTGTAATTATCTTACATTTACTAATTACTAATATATGCAACAAGTAATAATTGTAAACTTTATCTCTATAATAGAGTTTAAAATGTTTCAAAATAGGAACTACATACATTTTTTATGTCGAGAATATGATATAATAGGAGAATACTTTTTTTTAAATAAAAATGATGTGTGAATTTGTAACCAAATAGTTTAATTTTCAAACAAAAAGAATTTAAACTTCTTTAAACAAAAAATTTCTTTAAAAATAACCAAATTTTTAACAAAATAAATGACTTTTTAATCAAATAATTTTGAACCAACAAAAACTAAAATTGATCTTCAACAAAAAAAAAGTATTTTCAACTGTGTGATTCAACTTTCAACCTGGAAAGATTTTTAATTTAAACGAACTTAAATTCACCCAAAAAAGACGAATTTTCAGAAAAATATTTGCTTCAACAAAAAAAGAAGATAATTATTCCGCAAAAACTTTTATTTTCAAACAACGACAGAAAAAGAAATTTATATGAAAAAGTTGAATTTTCAACCAAAAAATATTAATTAATTATTTAATTCATTTAATTTTTCCTTTTTTTGAATTTTCAAATAAACAATATAAATAAATAATTTTTTAACCAAAAAGTTGAATTCGAAACGAAAAATTTAACAGTTGATTGTTCATAAAAAAATTTAATTTTAAATTAAAAAAAAATGAATTCAATAAAAAAAGACGAATTTTCGGAAAAATATTTTATTCGTCAACAAACCCAGACCATTATTTCACCAAAGACTTGCATTTTCTAAAAAAAAATAAAATAAATAAATAATTTAATTAATTTAAATTAACTTTTTTTTTCTAATTTTCAAAAAAATATAAATAAATCATTTTCAAACAAAAAAGGTGAATTATCGACTAAAAATGTAACAGTTGATTTTTCAATTAAAAAAAAGATTTAAATTTTAAATAAAAAAACAGTTGAAAAAAAATTTAACAGAATAGTTGCATACTGAACCAAACGACATTATTATCTAATGGCACAGTTCTGTTTTTAACCGAACAATATGAGATTTATACCGAAAAAAAATATTTTTTAAACCAAAGAGAAGAATTTTCAACAAGAGTGGACTTTTCAAACAGTATAGAGTTTTTAATCACGATGAAAATAAAAAATGTCAACCCAAAATTGTTGATTTTTTAAGTAATAAATATGATTTTTTTTTACAAAAAAGTAGAATTTTAAGCCATTGAGGACGAGTTTAACAGAATATAAAAAAAATTGGCAACCAAATACTAAAATTCTGAACCAAAAAAACGAATTTTCTAGAAAGCAGTTGAATTTTCAACTAAAAGAAAAGAAATTTTTAACGAAAAAGTTCACTTTTAATCAATTAGTTCAATTTTATCCAAAATGTTGAATTTTTAAGCAAAAAAGATGAATTCTCTACAGAACAGTTACATTTGGAACGAAAACGGATGATTTTTTAACTAAATTCTTGAATCTTCAATAAAACAGATGAATTTCAAACCTAAAAATATAAATTTACAGCAAAGAAGTTGATTTTCAAACAATTAGTTCAATTTTCATTAAAATATGTAGTCAAATTTTCTACCAAAATTTGGAATTTTTAAGTCAAAAAGAAGATTTTTTTACAAAACACTTAACAAAAAAGTCACATTTTCTACAAAAACTTTGCGTTTTTAACTAACTAGTTGAGTTTTCCAATAAAAAAAAACATTTTTAAGACAAATTTTATTTTTAATCAAGTAGGTAAATTTCCTACAAAAATGTTGAATTTTGAAGCCAAAAAGGACGAATTTTTAAGTAAATTATTGAATTTTCAATAAAAGAATTAAATTTGCAAGAAAATAATATAATTCTTAACAAAAAAAAAGACGAATAATCTAGAAAACAGTACTTTAAACCCATAAATACAAATTTACAGCAAAAAAGTGGATTTTCAAAGAATCAATTAAATTTTTAATTGAATAGTTCAATTTTCTACCAAAATTTTAGAATTTCCAGGCAAAAGACGATCTTCCTACTAAACAGTTAATTTTCAACAAAAAGAAATGACTTTTTCATTAAATTGTTGAATTTTTAATTAAATAATTAAAGTTTCAAACAAACAAAAATGAATTCTAAACCAAAAAAATGCAAAATGTATTTTAAACAAAACAAAAAAATAATTTTAGAATAAAAACAGCTTTGAATTCAACCAAAAAAAGCATTTTCAAGACCAAAGTTGTATTCTCAACAAAGTCAGATAAATATTCAACCATCATTTTCAGTTTCAGCCAAAAAATGAAATTTATAGCAAATAAGATAAATTTTTAACCAAAAAGAAAAACTTTCTGCAAAAAAAATTTAATTTTGAACCGAAAAACCTAAATTTTCATCAAATATTTAAGTTCGAAACATATACTTAAATTTTCTACCAATATGTTGAATTTTTATGCCAAAAAGATGAATTTTCTACAAAACAATGAAATTTTTAACCAAAAAGGATGAACTTTGTAACTAAATTGTTGAATTTTCAATAAAAGAATTAAATTTTCAAGCAAATAATGGAATTTTTAACAAAAACGTCGAATTTTCTAACAAAAAGTTGAATTTTGAACCCAAAAACATACATTTTTAACAAAAAAGGTAATTTTCAATCAAATAGTTAAATAGTTGAGCTTTAAACCAAAATAGTTGAATTAAAAAAATATATATACGAAAGATTTTGATAAAATTGTGCGAAAGAAGAGGTTTACAAACGAATTTCGACTATAATTTACTGCGCAACCAAATAAAGATCTATCGCGCACAAGGCTGCGCAGTAGAATTCTCTCAATTCACCTGCGCACTGGATTCCACGATTTCTAGCTACTCTCTGAAAACAATCATCTTTTATCCACTATTATATTGAACAATAAAAAAAACGTATAAAAACTTTATTTCGAAAACGAACCGAATCTTTTTTTAAAGAAATTATGTGAACGCTATAGTTTTCTGTAGCGAGAAACCGATTTCGAAAATTCGTTAACCAATTTCAAACTAATTCCAACTAGAATTTACTGCGCAACCAAATAAAGATCTATCGCGCACATAGCTGCGCAGTAGACTTCTATGAATTTAACATCTGCGCACTAGATTTCCACGATTAGTTTTAATAAAATGGTATACAATAAATCTAAAATAAAATAAAATATACCTGGTAAGGACCACAGAGCAGTGAAAGCTCTTCGAACAGCAGGAAGATCGACACTCGTATCATCTGGATGTGGAATCGCAGGTGAAGGATCGCTGCTATCTTCCTCCTTGTCCTCCCCTTGAAGAGATCTTACAGCTTCCTTGCTTAAATCTCCAGGAGGTCTCAATAACGAAACCGGTGCTCTGTCCAACAATGCCGCCAACGGCGAATCGTTTTTCTCCGTCTTTTGAAAACTCCGACTCAATGCCTCCGCCGAGGAAAAAACCTCGCCCAAGGTTCGAATCAAGAGAGAATACGATCCCTCTGTTTTGCATGTCTCGATTATTTCCAAAAGCTTCGCTTCTGTGAGGTACGGTATTTCCTTTCCTGCTTTCACAACATTTTATATTCTATATTTTCAAATTCAAATCACATCCATTCAATCAGCTAAATAAAAAATTTTTAAATAATTTATACGCATAATGTATAAATTTGTATTTCCAAATTAGAATTTGTATCATGACAGAAATCGGATTTTCAGATCTTTTTCGTGATTTTTCAAGAAAATAGGAGAATAAAAACGGAATAAATTATTTCAAATAAAATAAATCAAATATATAATTTTTCACAGAAAGAGTTGATTTTTCAAGCTTAAAAATAGAACTTTTTCAAAAATATTGAATTATAAACCCGAAAAGTTGAATTCTCAATACAAAGTTAATTTTCGATCAAGGAAGATTATTTTTTAACCGAATAGTTAAATTTTCAACAACTAAATTTATTTTAGACCACGCAATTGCATTTACAACCAAAGAATTCATTTTCAAGCATAAGAGTTGAGTTTTCAACAAACTAGTTTAGTTTTTAACAAAATAGTGAAGGTTTTAAGCAAAAACAGTTACATTTTGACGAAATAGTTGAATCTTCAAGGGAAAATGAATGTTGAATTTGGTACAAGGCATTTTAATTTCAACATACAAAAATTAGTTTTGTATCCGAGAAGATGAATTTTTAACCAAACAGTGGAATTTTCCATCAAAAAGATGGCTTTTTAACAAAATAGTATAATTTCAACAAAGCAATTAAATTTTCAACGAAATAGTTGAAAATTAACCAAATAGATAATTTTTCTAACAAAAAAGATTCAACTTCGAAAATAATTGCAGTGTTAACTAAAAAGTTGAATTTTTAAGAGCAAAAAGACAAATTTTTTATTCAGAAAGATGAATTATCTACAAGACAGTTAAATTTGTAATCAACATGATAAATTTGTAAAAAAACAGTTAAATTTTTCACCAAATTGTTTAATTTTTATCCACATATGAGTTTTGAACAAAACAATGAAATTATAAACAAAATAGTTAAACTCTCAACCAAATAATTAAGTTTTCTACCTATTCCACCACAAATAGTCGAATTCCAAAAATATATATTAAGTTTCAAAAACCGTTGCATTTTCAACTAAATATTTGATGTTTTAAGGCAAAAAGAGGAATTTTTTATTTAAAAAAATGAATGTTTAAACAAACGGTTCAATTTTCGATCAAAAAAGATAATTTTGTAACAAAATAGTTAAATTTTCAAACAAAGAGGTGAATTTTCAACAAAAACAATTAAATTTTTGACAAAAAAAAGTACAATTTTTAACAAAATAGTTCAAATTCGAAAATAATTACAGTTTTAACTAAAATGCTGAATTTTTAAAAGCAAAGACAAATTTTCTATTCCAAAAGATGAATTTTCAACAAAACAGTTAAATTTTTAATCAAAAAGATAAATTTGAAGAAAAAAAAAACAGTTAAATTTTTCCCCAAATTGTTTAATTTTTATCCAGATATGAGTTTCCAACAAAACAAATAATCAACAAAATAGTTAAACTCTTAATCAAATAATTAAATTTTCTACCTATTCCATCATAAATGGTCGAAT